>JASEVX010000002.1:93680871-93753371 GCA_031761405.1 Serripes groenlandicus
CTTTAATAAACTGTTCTTGCTTACGTCTTGTTGAAGATGTTATAACACTTTCTTACATACATATGTTTCCTGTGGCAGACAGCTTATACAAATATACTAACAGAAATGAGCCGCTCTCGAGAAAACCAACATTATTGAATATGCGTTATGTATCGACGCAGGCTAATCCGGGTCGACGCATTCCGTCTCAGGGGGATAGAGGTATAGAGTGATGATTCCTGAAACAGAAAATCCGCAGGAGGCGAAAAGTGATTGTCTGGGTTAGCCTACGCGGCATACTTAGGCTGTTCCGGGTCGATACTTTACGCCCGTTTGTTTGTTAACGTGCACACAAATATATCAACACTATTTGTTTACAACGGATAGAAGCTGGACTCGTGTATAGGACCAATTATTTAAGACTAATACATCAAACGCGGATGCATTGACACTTTTCCATGGATACGCAACATCAGCAGACAAATATTTTAAATGTTAATGATGTGATAAACTATCATCTTCCTCTATTGCATCAATGTAAATAATATGGCTAACGAGTATACCTTCATACCGAACAAGACAACTATAGATCATGTGTTGATTGAAAAGTCGTCTTCTAACCTAAACACTTCATTTAAAATCCTTAATGAACGTGAAGTTGTAACTTCGGATCATTTACCTATAATATTCGCGATCGCTTTCACCCCTTTTATACCGAGGGAAAGTCAGTCACGTATGTGTATTGCTTGGAATAAATGCACACAACAACATATAAGTGAATACCAGTCCCATATAGAAAATAATATTGAAAAAACATTTATACCAGGCAGCGACTCGTGTAATTATTCGCCAGACTTCATAAACGATAGCTTAACTGACATCATTTTACAAGCCTCCAAAAGTCTTCCGACAAGTCACTTCAATAGACATGCCAAACCCCATTGGTCTGCTGAGGTAAAGCAATCGTATGCACAAATGCTTCATCTACGCAACATTTGGTTCGAATCTGGAAGTCCTAGGGACCAATCCCAAGTTTACTTGTCCTATAAACAGGCAAAAACTGCGTTTAGGCGTACAGCAAGACACGCCCGCGAGATGTACGAAAACTCAGTTTTCGACCAACTCAATAAAGCAGCCGAACTAGACTATAGGGTATTCTGGAAGCTGCTTCGTCAGAAAAGTGGTAAAAACTTCGACACTTGCTCACAAATAGTAGTTGGAGAGAGTACATTTGAAACACATGAAGTAACTAACGGCTTTCGCGAATACTTCGCCCATGTATTTGACAATATTTGTACTGACGATACCATTAACAGCCCCTTAAGTAATGAACTCAGTAACTATTTCAATACCCGCGGAAGTCAAATCGTCCAAACCATTACACGCGAATTCAGAACGGTCGAAATCGAAAGCGTAGTCAAAATCCTCCAAAAGCGTAAATCTCCTGGGATTGACTGTATCCTTAACGAGCATGTTATACACGCAGGCAAACCGATAGTACATATACTAACATTACTGTTCAACTCTATCCTAAAGTACGAAAAGTTACCTAAAAAGTGGCAAACTAGCGTTCTTATCCCGATCTACAAGGGCAAAGGAAAAAACAAATCTGACCCTTCTAGCTATCGTCCTGTCTCTCTTTTGCCGTGCTTTAGTAAACTATTTGAGAAACTGCTTTTGAATCGAATACAAGCATATTTATCTCTGTGTAAGAGTCAATTCCCATGCCCCCAACAACACGGCTTCCAAAAACAATTAAGTTGTATTACTACGTCGTTCAACGTCCAGGAAACTGTGTACTACAATGTTGAGCGTCAGAGTGACGTCTATGTCGCTAGTCTTGATCAAAAAGGCGCCTTCGATACAGTCAGACATAAATCCCAAATGCTTAAGCTCGGACGGATGGGACTCGTTGGTAAAATCCTTCGAATCATCCGTGATTCTTATTCCGATTTAAATTGCTTAATTCGCTATACTAACCATACGTCCGATACCTTCAACGTGGTGCGCGGGGTACGTCAGGGAGGGGTGATGTCCACATTCCTCTATCTGGTCTACATCAATGCCCTGATAACTGAACTACAAGACAGCAACTTAGGAACAAAGGTATTGTCTACAACGGTTAGCAACCCGTCATTTGCTGATGACATATCATTAACAGCCATTTCCCCCCTTAATTTACAGAAAATGACGGATATCGTGTACAAGTATTGCAAAACATGGTGTAATGATATTAACGTGAACAAGTCAAATGTCATTGTGTTTAGCACAAAGCGTCAACCGCCAGCGGTCGGAATTATGTATGGCGAGCATTTTATCCCCCAAGTAAAATCCTTTAGCCACCTAGGAATTACTCACGATTCGAACATGAAACTGAGTAAACGTATCGATGACAGGATTCAAAAAGACCGTAATGCCCTTTTCTCCATGGTTGGGCAAGGTGTCAATCCCCAAGGAGTCAATCCAATGGTTTCCGCAAGTTTATATTGCAAAATTATACTCCCTATCCTCCTGTACGGAGCAGAGATTTGGAGTAATATGACTACCGCTGATGTGAAACATCTCCAAACATTCCAGCATTATGTCGCGAAAACGATACAAGGGTTCTCTCGAAGAACCAGATCTGACATGGCGGAGTCAATGCTCGGTCTGTATAGGATATCAAGCACAATCGATAAGAGGAAATTGATGTTCCTTCACAAAATACTGGAGCTACCAGATTCTTGTATAACGAAAGAAATTTTTGTCAAGAAGTACTATATGTACATGTCAGACAAAAGTTCAGTTACTCTTGGTTTCGTCCCAGATGTATGTCATATAGTCAACAAGTATAACCTCCACTCAATTCTGAACAACTATTTTCAGACTAATTCACTGCCGTCTAAATGTGCATGGAAGTCCACTGTACGTAATGTTGTTCACACCCGCGAACAATTCCTACTAAACGAACGTTTGTCGACTCACCCAGATTCCTGTTTTTTCATACGCTGCAGCCTTGCATTGAACCTTGCATTGTTTACAAGGTATCAAATGTCAGTACCTTTCGACCTATCATGAGTGCGGTAGCTAAGCTATGGTCACGCCCAACATTATGTATCAATACTGTCTGCACTATATGTAATCAACCACAACAAGAAGAGTTAGTACACAGACTTTCTGATTGCCATGTCATTGTAGGACTGAAGCAAAAATTAAAATCCACTCTAATCAGAAATTGCAGCAGATCCTTCGCACACGATTTATACGCTCTAGATAGCTACTCATTCACGCTTAGCATGTTAGGTGCGCCGATAATAACTCTACCAATATAATTACAAAGAAAGGCATTTCTAGAAATAACCTTTAATTACATATACCAGTGTCTTAAAATGTATCTTTAGTAATGAAAATACATTTCAATACATCTGGGTATGCATATAATCAATAGATACTTGAGATATCATTCTGATTTATTTCACCCCCCCCCCCCCCCCCCCCCCCCCCCCCCCCGTTTTATTTATCATGTCTACATGTACTGTATTTGAGTTTATTCATGTTTTGCTCGTTCGTTCATTTGTTCATTTGTTTGTGTACATTTCTTTTTATTTTTCATATATTTGTTTAATGTTTGCATATTGTACGATATCTCCTACATAGGAGGCAATAAAGAGATTGTATTGTATTGTATTGTATTGTATTGAGTCAGCTCGTAACGAGCTGTCTCACCTGAAATCTGCATTGTTTGGCTGTGAGTTATAAATATATTCCAAAAATCCTATAATATGAAAATAGAGTCGTCCGAGTTTGAACATGGACGAGTCTACTTTAAAAAATTCGGCGCTGAAAGGGTTAACCTCTCATTTAAAGTGATTGACCGTATTCTGCCTACATGATTTCTAAGTCGCGCTTCTAATTAGTTGTATGCTATCAATGGCTTATTAAAGGAAAATGTAACCGTAAGATATTGTTATTATGTTTTCTGTTTTCAGCTGACAAATCTCGTAGGCGGGAAATCAATTCTTAGAACAATTTTTAGACTCAATTCTCATAAACCGGCGATTTGAGCTATAATATTCAATGAGATTCTGTGAAAGGAAACCTACAAGTACGTTGGAATTTTTGCCACGTAGGAAGAAATTAGAAACAGCTAAGAGAAGACTACGAACGAAAATGACAACAGCAACAACCAAAACAAAAAGGAGAAACCATACTGCCTTTATAGAGTGAACCCTTTCCCACATATAGACGCACTTTGATGCCTCATCAGCTGACGACTTTTTAAAACATTGTGTCAAAAGAAGATGTTGCTCATACTTAGCAATTGTCCTTTTGCCACAATATTTTCAATGATTATACTTTAATTATCATAGATTTAAAGTAGATTTGCCTTCTTGATGTCAAAGGTTATTTGTTGCAGATATTTTGTATGTGGAAAAGGGCTGAAACATGTTTAGTAACCTTGATGAATTAAGATGAATTTTCTGTAATGAAGGCCTTCAATGGAGTGTCCATCCAAAGAACGTAAGTTGTTCATATTATCCGCGCCTGACAATTAGCGGTTTTATTGCAACTGCATACAGTGAATAATCGGGCTAGCCTGTTCATGCGTACATTGAGTCAAGTACCCGTGGCTCAGTCGGTAACGACGCGGGCTGTCAATCCAGGGTTGTGACATTCTTTAACCCTTTCCCTCATACGATAATTCTGCAGCAGACGACTTTGAACATATTTTGTCAAAACATAGAAAATATCTTTAATTGAATGGGTAACCTATGACTAAAAGTGGGAAACATGGTGGCAAAAGGAGAAATTGCACGTTTTGTGCAATTTCTTCTTTTGTCACTATGTTTTCAAAAAGCCGTCTGCTATAGATGCGTCAGAAAGCGTCTATATGAGGGAAAGGGTTAAACCGTTTGACAACAGTCACTGTTGCAGGCGTAATTCGTTATTCACCAATGGGCTAACAGTCTACATGTAAAAGCAGCCAGTTGCCTTGAAATTAAGTTGCGTGGAGAACAGGTATGAGAAAAGCAGGAAACATTATGAGCAGGTGAACTAGCCGCCGTGATAAGACTGGAACATTGTTTAAAACGGCGTTAAGCCCCAATCAATTAGCGGTCTTAGTGCAACTGCGTGAAGTGAATACTCGGGCTAGCCTGTTCATTGGTACGTTGAATAATCATTTAACCTTTTAAACATACATACGAGCTGGCGCCTTTTAAAACTCTTTCACTGCCGAATTTCACAATGTCGACTCTTCCATGATGAACATGGCTAGTGTCAGGTTAAATGGACCAGTAATACAGATAACTGACCCGAATAATGCTATGATATAACTTAAAACTTGTGGAATGCGGCGTGAAACACCAAACAATAAATCAATCAATGTATCTTGTATCACGTATTTGTATCTCTAAACAGATACTGACACTATAAAGATATATTTTGATTGATTTATTGTTAAATTGATTGATTTATTAATATATTGATTGATTTATTAATATATTGATTGATTTATTAATATATTGATTGATTTATTAGTTCATTGAGTAGCCATGTCCAGCAATCGTCACTTATATCACGACAGACAGTTAAGCTACCAATGTGATTCTAGCTATATCGCACCAGTACTTTAGACCACATTCCTCCTACGTAACTAACATGCTTACTTCCCACATATACCTTTTCTGACCAATTGGTGGAAAGCAAAATAGCGCTAGTCACAATGACTTGTATCAATCATCGGACAAATTAATAAACTAGCCAGGGTTCGAACTCACGACCATAGTATTGGTAAAGCTAACGCGGCTCGACGATACCGAAACGATACCACAAGACGACACAAGACGCCAGTTCGCCTAACACCGATAATATTTTCAATCAAGAAACTCTACTTCAAAGAGAACATCCTTAATTAGTTCCGATTCTCATCGTTGACACGGCAAGCTAAAGTAATGACGACGGAGCATCCGTGCGATTATACCTAGTAATCGGCTCCCGGAGTAAACAAGCAGTAGTTATCAATACCTATTATAATCAAGACGATTAATAATGTAGAGGCTGACCGAAAACACGATATGAGGCGTCCCGCGAGAAAACCAACGTTAGGGTCTCTGCGTAATGTAGCGACTCTGATCAGCCTGCACTGTCCGCGCAGACTGATCCGGGCACGACACATTCCGTCTCAGGGAGATAAAGGTAAAGAGTAATGATTCCTAAAACATAAAATCCACAGGAGGCGAAAAGTGTCCATCCGGGTAAGCCTGCGTTGCATGCTTAGGCTGATCCGGATGGATACTTTACGCAAATTCCACGTTGTTGGTTTTCTTGCGGAACGGCTGATATCAATCTTTAACTTGATTAACCCCTTCCCACTTGCAGACGCATCTAAAGTAGAACACTTTAGAAAACATTACCACAATAATCTCAAGTCTATCCACATCTTATGTGGAAAAGCAGCCAGTTGCTTGGGAAGATTGTTGTGTGGAGTACTGATGTGAGAAAACCGGGAAATAAATGAGTAGGTGAACTGGCCGCCATGATATAACTGAAAAATTGTTAAAAACGGCGTTAAACCCCAATCAATCAATCAATCATTCTATCCACATCTTTAAAAATACAGAACATGTCCATATTTTGTCCTTGATGTTTTTTCGAAGATATCGGCTTTATGTGTTATGTGAAACGTGAAATTATAGAATGCAGATATCGTCCTCGGTATTCCGACAGACTATCAGTTTATAACTTGATAAACTGTATTGCATTTACAACGATGAACGGAGGGTTGAATTTGCCCAACGTTGCCGTTGCTCTCTATATATACGGTGATTTATCATTTTGAAACCGGAACAAGAAGTCATGATTTGAGGCTTGTTTTGGAAGCATCATTAATTCTGTTGGATATAATTCCACAATGATAACCAAATACAAAAGTAACAGTATAATTCCGTTTTTTGCTATGCTATAAGTAGGATACGGGTTGGATCCGTTGTTTGGTAACGGTTTTGACTATTACTACTTGACTATCTAAACCGTAACATAATCCGGTCGCCTACATAACCATAACAAAGCACGAACATGTGTATCGGTCATGTTGGTGAGATTAAAACCTCCGTCTATTGTTGAAGATTCAATATGTGAGATGTGTTCTAAGAGTCGCCTGTTTAGGTGGTAGGTCTTTTTCAGATACCTTTTCCCGAATAACACAAGTCTAGCTCTAACCAGCTCATCAAATAACTGTATGTAGTCTCTTCATCCTCTTGGAAAGTGTCT
This sequence comes from Serripes groenlandicus, assembly GCA_031761405.1. Classification (NCBI taxonomy): domain Eukaryota; kingdom Metazoa; phylum Mollusca; class Bivalvia; order Cardiida; family Cardiidae; genus Serripes; species Serripes groenlandicus. Next base: position 93,688,102 of record JASEVX010000002.1, read on the forward strand.
ATAGTGACAATATTGATAAATGTCAACAGGATTGGTGCGAGAAAATGTCAAATAAGAAGCCTCAAATGTTATGTATTCACCTCTGGTATGACACTAAACATCTTGCGCCATGTACACATGAAGAAGCTGACACAATAATTATGGTTCACCTTGCCGATGCTGTAAAAGAAGGGCATACGAATTATCTGATTCGATACTGACGTTGTTGCCCTTGCAATATCATGTATGCAGACGATATCAGCAGACCAAATTTGAGTTGCATTTGGCTCCGACAAGAACTTTAGGTATATATCTATAGATCAACTTTCTAAAGAGCTAACATCTTCAAGATCGTATGTGTTACCAGCTTTCCCCGCTGTTACCGGCTATGATACAGAATCATCATTTGGGGTTAAGGGGAAGAAAACAGCATGGGATGTTATTTGATGGAGTAACAGCTGCATTCAAGATGATGATGGACAAACCTTTGGATTTGATAAACGATGAAAGTTCCATGAAGTTGCTTGAACGTTTTGTGGTGCTTATGTATAACCGCACAAGTGCATTTGAGAATGTGAACGAAGCCCGAAAATATCCTTTTGCACAGAAAGGAAGGTCAATAGAGCCAAAACCTCCAATAAGTGAAGCTCTATTGCAGCATACCAAGATATCAACTTTTCAAGCCGGTTGTGTGTGGGGTAACTCTCTTATTCCAAGCCCAGAACTTCCAAGTCCAGCAGATCTTGGATGGACAAGGACAAATGAAAATCATTGGCAACCTCTTTGGACTATTCTCCCAGAGTCATCTTCCTCATGTCAGGAACTTATCCATTGTAGTTGTAAACAAGGTTGCAGAGGTGTTTGCAAATGCTTGAAAGCAGCTCTTTGTGTTTGTGGAGGGGAATGTATTTAATTACTGCTGCATAAGTTTACGCAGAGTTTTGTACATACAACCTTCAATTTTAACCGGAAATGAAGATTTTTATGCGATGACAGCTCATGGGAATTTCGATTTTAAATATTCACTTTCATTGTGCCTTTCAACAGGATAAGAGATAATATTATTGACATACATATGAGTCTCACATGGTCGAAAAATACAAAATAAGATTATGTCATCTATGTTATCCGCCCTTTTGGAAATAAAACCGGAAGTAGAATTAATTGAGAGTGCCTCCATAGCTTATTTTGTTCAAAACTGCATTCTGTGCATATATTTCAAATGTCATGCTTTTACCACAAATATCACAATTCTTCCATGAATCTGCTGGACTATTAACAACCCCTTCCCACTATAAAGACACTTTCTGACGCATCTGCAGCAGACGACAATTGGAAAAGGGCTGAAACATGTTTAGTAACCTTGATGAATTAAGATGAATTTTCTGTAATGAAGGCCTTCAATGGAGTGTCCATCCAAAGAACGTAAGTTGTTCATATTATCCGCGCCTGACAATTAGCGGTTTTATTGCAACTGCATACAGTGAATAATCGGGCTAGCCTGTTCATGCGTACATTGAGTCAAGTACCCGTGGCTCAGTCGGTAACGACGCGGGCTGTCAATCCAGGGGTTGTGACATGCTTTAACCCTTTCCCTCATACGATAATTCTGCAGCAGACGACTTTGAACATATTTTGTCAAAACATAGAAAATATCTTTAATTGAATGGGTAACCTATGACTAAAAGTGGAAAACATGGTGGCAAAAGGAGAAATTGCACGTTTTGTGCAATTTCTTCTTTTGTCACTATGTTTTCAAAAAGCCGTCTGCTATAGAGGCGTCAGAAAGCGTCTATATGAGGGAAAGGGTTAAACCGTTTGACAACAGTCACTGTTGCAGGCGTAATTCGTTATTCACCAATGGGCTAACAGTCTACATGGAAAAGCAGCCAGTTGCCTGGAAATTAAGTTGCGTGGAGAACAGGTATGAGAAAAGCAGGAAACATTATGAGCAGGTGAACTAGCCGCCGTGATAAGACTGGAACATTGTTGAAAACGGCGTTAAGCCCCAATCAATTAGCGGTCTTAGTGCAACTGCGTGAAGTGAATACTCGGGCTAGCCTGTTCATTGGTACGTTGAAGAATCATTTAACCTTTTAAACATACATCGAGCAGGCGCCTTTTAAAACTTTTTCACTGCCGAATTTCACAAAGTCAACTCTTCCATGATGAACATGGCTAGTGTCAGGTTAAATGGACCAGTAATACAGATAACTGACCCGAATAATGCTATGATATAACTTAAAACTTGTGGAATGCGGCGTGAAACACTAAACAATAAATCAATCAATGTATCTTGTATCACGTATTTGTATCTCTAAACAGATACTGACACTATAAAGATATATTTTGATTGATTTATTGTTAAATTGATTGATTTATTAATATATTGATTGATTTATTAATATATTGATTGATTTATTAATATATTGATTGATTTATTAGTTCATTGAGTAGCCTTGTCCAGCAATCGTCACTTATATCACGACAGACAGTTAAGCTACCAATGTGATTCTAGCTATATCGCACCAGTACTTTAGACCACATTCCTCCTACGTAACTAACATGCTTACTTCCCACATATACCTTTTCTGACCAATTGGTGGAAAGCAAAATAGCGCTAGTCACAATGACTTGTATCAATCATCGGACAAATTAATAAACTTGCCAGGGTTCGAACTCACGACCATAGTATTGGTAAAGCTAACGCGGCTCGACGATACCGAAACGATACCACAAGACGACACAAGACGCCAGTTCGCCTAACACCGATAATATTTTCAATCAAGAAACTCTACTTCAAAGAGAACATCCTTAATTAGTTCCGATTCTCATCGTTGACACGGCAAGCTAAAGTAATGACGACGGAGCATCCGTGCGATTATACCTAGTAATCGGTTCCCGGAGTAAACAAGCAGTAGTTATCAATACCTATTATAATCAAGACGATTAATAATGTAGAGGCTGACCGAAAACACGATATGAGGCGTCCCGCGAGAAAACCAACGTTAGGGTCTCTGCGTAATGTAGCGACTCTGATCAGCCTGCACTGTCCGCGCAGACTGATCCGGGCACGACACATTCCGTCTCAGGGAGATAAAGGTAAAGAGTAATGATTCCTAAAACATAAAATCCACAGGAGGCGAAAAGTGTCCATCCGGGTAAGCCTGCGTTGCATGCTTAGGCTGATCCGGATGGATACTTTACGCAAATTCCACGTTGTTGGTTTTCTTGCGGAACGGCTGATATCAATCTTTAACTTGATTAACCCCTTCCCACTTGCAGACGCATCTAAAGTAGAACACTTTAGAAAACATTACCACAATAATCTCAAGTCTATCCACATCTTATGTGGAAAAGCAGCCAGTTGCTTGGGAAGATTGTTGTGTGGAGTACTGATGTGAGAAAACCGGGAAATAAATGAGTAGGTGAACTGGCCGCCATGATATAACTGAAAAATTGTTAAAAACGGCGTTAAACCCCAATCAATCAATCAATCATTCTATCCACATCTTTAAAAATACAGAACATGTCCATATTTTGTCCTTGATGTTTTTTCGAAGATATCGGCTTTATGTGTTATGTGAAACGTGAAATTATAGAATGCAGATATCGTCCTCGGTATTCCGACAGACTATCAGTTTATAACTTGATAAACTGTATTGAATTTACAACGATGAACGGAGGGTTGAATTTGCCCAACGTTGCCGTTACTCTCTATATATACGGTGATTTATCATTTTGAAACCGGAACAAGAAGTCATGATTTGAGGCTTGTTTTGGAAGCATCATTAATTCTGTTGGATATAATTCCACAATGTTAACCAAATACAAAAGTAACAGTATAATTCCGTTTGTTGCTATGCTATAAGTAGGATACGGGTTGGATCCGTTGTTTGGTAACGGTTTTGACTATTACTACTTGACTATCTAAACCGTAACATAATCCGGTCGCCTACATAACCATAACAAAGCACGAACATGTGTATCGGTCATGTTGGACAGATTAAAACCTCCGTCTATTGTTGAAGATTCAATATGTGAGATGTGTTCTAAGAGTCGCCTGTTTTGGTGGTAGGTCTTTTTCAGATACCTTTTCCCGAATAACACAAGTCTAGCTCTAACCAGCTCATCAAATAACTGTATGTAGTCTCTTCATCCTCTTGGAAAGTGCCTATAGTGACTATATTGATAAATGTCAACAGAACGACACACTTGCTTTTGAGGATTGGTGTGAGAAAATGTCAAATAAGAAGCCTCAAATGTTATGTAATCCCCTCCGGTATGACACTAAACATCTTGCGCCATGTACACATGAAGAAGCTGACACAAGAATTATGGTTCACCTTGCCGATGTTGTAAAAGAAGGGCATAAGAATATTCTGATAAGAACGGTCGATACTGACGTTGTTGCCCTTGCTATATCATGTATGCAGACGACATCAGCAGACCAAATTTGGGTTGCATTTGGCTCCGGCAAGAACTTTAGGTATATATCTATAGATCAACTTTCTAAAGAGCTAAAATCTTCAAGATCGTATGTGTTACCAGCCTTCCCCGCTGTTACCGGATATGATACAGAATCATCATTTGGAGGTAAGGGGAAGAAAACAGCATGGGATGTTATTTGATGAGGTAACAGCTGCATTCAAGATGGTGATGGACAAAACTTTGGAATTGATAAACGATGAAAGTTACATGAAGTTGCTTGAACGTTTTGTGGTGCTTATGTATAACCGCACAAGTGCATTTGAGAATGTGAACGAAGCCCGAAAATATATTTTTGCACAGAAAGGAAGGTCAATAGAGTCAATACCTCCGACAAGTGCAGCTCTATTGCAGCATACCAAGAGATCAACTTTTCAAGCCGGTTGTGTGTGGGGTAACTCTCTTATTCCAAGCCCAGAACTTCCAAGTCCAGCAGATCTTGGATGGACAAGGACAAATGAAAATCATTGGCAACCTCTTTGGACTATTCTCCCAGAGTCATCTTCCTCATGTCAGGAACTTATCCATTGTAGTTGTAAACAAGGTTGCAGAGGAGTCTGCAAATGCTTGAAAGCAGCCCTCCCCTGCACGGCTCTTTGTGTTTGTGGAGGGGAATGTATTTAATTACTGCTGCATAAGTTTACGCAGAGTTTTGTACATACAACCTTCAATTTTAACCGGAAGTGAAGATTTTTATGCGATGACAGCTCATGGGAATTTCTATTTTAAATATTCACTTTCATTGTGCCTTTCAACAGGATAAGAGATAATATTATTGACATACATATGAGTCTCACATGGTCGACAAATACAAAATAAGACTATGTCATCTATGTTATCCGCCCTTTTGGAAATAAAACGGGAAGTAGAATTAATTGAGAGTGCCTCCATAGCTTATTTTGTTCAAAACTGCATTCTGAGCATATATTTCAAATGTCATGCTTTTACCACAAATAGCACAATTCTTTCATGAATCTGCTGGACTATTAACCCCTTCCCACTATATATAGACACTTTCTGACGCCTGTGCAGCAAACGACATTTGGAAACATTGTGGACAAAAGTAGAAATTGCTTAAAACGAGCAAGTTCTCCCTTTGTCTCAAGATCTTTAACTCATTTTAATAATTACACCATTATTTATTGAGATGTTCTGAAAATATGTTTTGGAAGTCGTCTGCTGCGGATTTGTTGTAGGTGGGGAAGGGTTTACAATAATTTTTAAATATAAGTGCTGATTTTCTCCTTTAAACACAAATAAACACGAAAGCAGCGCCAGCTTGTTTCCAGGTAAAGGCACAATTCTGCAGCAATATGGTTCAGGCAATCTAAAATGTTACACCTTTTGGAATTTAGAATTAAAATCAAAACGTTATTTAGAATTGTTACTGGCTCTAAAGAAACAGAGTTTAAGCTTTGTATCGAGTGGTCGCGACTTTTCAATGATCGTTGTTTAACCATTTCCCACATACAGCAAATCTGCAACAGACGACTCTAAAAACATCTTGGCAATAATGTTTTGAGCAATTTCTCCTTTTGTCACAGTGTTTTCAAAAGTCGTCTGATGCAGAGGCGTAGGAAAGCGTCTATATGAGGGAAAGGGTTAACGTTACCAACAGTCCAATCGCGAAAGCGTTTCTGACGCCTTATTTCCTCGACTCGACTCCATGCTCTTCAAGTGTAGTAAATCACGGCAATAACTCACATCATTCTGTTTGCCGTTTCTACAAACATAATTAAGAATGGCATCGTATTACAGCGATGTTCCTGAATATTGAAGTCGGATATCATTTTCTAATCCATGTTTCTAAACATTGATCTTAGTGTTCTTATTTTTACACATCAAATGCAGTTCCGAATCAGATCAGGTTTTCGAAATAAATTACAAATACATGTATAATGCTTTATATTTGAAATATCTTCATTTACAAAATTATCACGAAAAGTCCGGGACAAACTACTCCCACAACATCTTTATACATCGTACATGAAAAACAGATAAAACTATTAAACAGTTGAATTAAAGCTAGCGTTAGTATATAAACATCCTCAAAATCTTTCTTTAAATTTGGGTTTCCAGTTGTTTTCAATAATATTGCAGTTATATCACGGCGACAGAAAAGTTATTCATTTTTTGCTTTTTGCTCCTATTGAAAATTGTGTTCTGCAAAATGAAGAATATAATCGCGATCCGTGTTTAATATGATTGTTCTTTGTAGTTTAATCGATATCAAAGTTGGCCATAAATCGTTTCTAGCAGTTATCATTAATAGTTATCCGTTCACCTTGGAAATCCCGATTTGTTAGCCTCCGCATTTTGACACGAAAATAATGATTATAGTAATCGACAAGTAAGATATGATCTCGTAATATTATCAACTTTGTCACTATAGCATAAATACGACAAGTAAGATATGATATCGTAATATTATCAACTTTGTCACTATAGCATAAATACGACAAGTAAGATAAGATCCCGTAATATTATCAACTGTGTCACAATAGCATAAACACGACAAGTAAGATATGATCCCGTAATATTATTAACTTTGTCACAATAGCATAAATACGACAAGTAAGATATGATCCCGTAATATTATCAACTTTGTCACTATAGCATAAATACGACAAGTAAGATATGATCCCGTAATATTATTAACTTTGTCACAATAGCATAAATACGACAAGTAAGATATTATCCCGTAATATTATCAACTTTGTCACAATAGCATAAATACGACAAGTAAGATATGATCCCGTAATATTATTAACTTTGTCACAAAAACATAAATACGACAAGTAAGATATGATCTCGTAATATTATCAACTTTGTCACAATAGCATAAATACGACAAGTAAGATATGATCTCGCAATATTATCAACTTTGTCACAATAGCATAAATACGACAAGTAAGATATGATCTCGTAATATTATCGACTTTGTCACAATAGCATAAATACGACAAGTAAGATATGATCTCGTATTATTATACCTCACTTTTGTCTACAATGGTAAAATCCCATTACCCGAAAAAGAGATATTTTGACTATCAGAAACATTTTCAACCTTTTTGACACGTGACCAAGCGAAAATTGACTGTCAGGTCATGTGACAGCAGTGATATTTTGAATGTCATATAAGGGCAAATAACTGCTTCAATACTTTAGTTTAATAATGAGGTGATTGCCTCCCTTATACACATACAGCAGTGACGTCATACAGCATACAGCAGTGACGTCACTTAATTGTGTTCGGTATAATAAAATAAATATCATATGGCAGCATGTGTGACATATAGGATCCATCATGAGTTTTCTTTGGAGATCAAGATTTCTTAAATGAGTCTAGAAAAAGACGGTTATTAACCGAGCCTCTTGGCGAGGTTAATAACTCTCTTTTTCGAGACGAATTTAAGAAATCTTCTCCAAAGTAAAACGAGTGATGGATTCTTTTTATCACCTAAACAGTGTGTTTTAATGAAAAATATTGACAACATCAAAATAAAGACCGAATAACCTATTCTGCACGAGAACTTGTGATTCACCGCATAAACAAGTAGTCCTCATCATTTTTGAATAAGAAGAAAAAAAAAAAAAATGTTTTAAGCAATTAAGACTCGTTATTTATTCAAAATAACGTATTATTGCATTTTTCAATGTGTAAAATTTAACAACTTAACAATAAACATAATAAAGATAAAGGTCAAAATGACGTCATCAGTAGTCTGACGTGTTTTTGTTATCACACATGTTGGATATCGTTGTTCCGTGATTTGTTCTCAACTTGAAAATAAGGGTATTTATGTGATAAATTGATGTCACACATGCTCCCATATGATATTGATATAATATTATCAACTGTGTCACAATAGCGTTTTCCATTGACACAAAGTAAAGTGGATTCGTGGCAACTCAAACATGTCAAACTTCAGAATATATTTCAACGTTTTATTCTAAAGAGTTTTATGATTTAAACATAGGGAAGCAGCAGTTCTGATTTATCTTGCTCTTGAGATATTTTCTTGATATGATTATAGGACAACGTGCTTGCTTATCATACATAATAAACACTTTAGTATACATACTCTACGAAGCTGACAATATGTAATTGAAATTGACTCTAGCGATAACTCGTCTATATCTCGAAGTAATTTATGGATCCCTTTCGACTGCGAGTAATCGGGAGTCAACTGTACTATTTCACATTATTATACCTCACGTTTGTCTACAATGGTAACATCCAATTACCCGAAAAAGAGATATTTCGACTATCAGAAACATTTTCAACCTTTTTGACACGTGACCAAGCTAAAATTGACTGTCAGGTCATGTGACCGCAGTGATATTTTGAATGTCATATAAGGGCAAATAACTGCTTCAATATTTTAGCTAAATCATGACGTGATTGCCTCCCTTATACACATACAGCAGTGACGTCATACAGCAAACAGCAGTGACGTCACTTAATTGTGTTCGGTATAATAAAATAAATATCATATGGCAGCATGTGTGACATTGATATTGTCAACCCTCGAAACAGAATGTCACCCTCGGCTTACGCCTCGGGTGACATTCTGCTCTCGGGTTGACAATATCAATGTCACACATGCTGCCATATGATATTTATATATTATTATACCTCACTTTTGTCTACAATGGTAAAATCCCATTACCCGAAAAAGAGATATTTTGACTATCAGAAACATTTTTAACCTTTTTGACACGTGACCAAGCAAAAATTGACTGTCAGGTCATGTGACCGCAGTGATATTTTGAATGTCATATAAGGGCAAATAACTGCTTCAATATTTTAGCTAAATCATGACGTGATTGCCTCCCTTATACACAAACAGCAGTGACGCATACAGCAGTGACGTCACTTAATTGTGTTCGGTATAATAAAATAAATATCATATGGCAGCATGTGTGACATTGATATTGTCAACCCTCGAAACAGAATGTCACCCTCGGCGTGACATTCTGCTCTCGGGTTGACAATATCAATGTCACACATGCTGCCATATGATATTTATATAGTATTATAGGTTAAGACAATATATAACAACACAGACACGTGTTGTTCATTTAATACCTGTACTATAAACGTTTCGGCATTACATATTCATCAGTATAATCAGTGTGTGTATGCCACGTGATTTTTGACGTAATATTTGCATGGTCAGGCAGCAATAATTGCTCTTGATAAGAATGTAAAAACGATGGTAACTTTTTTATTTCTTCACCCTTTTTAATGAAACATGGCACAGTCTACGCCGCTTACAATGCCCTATCTTCGCGTTTTACAGGAGTTTGATTGGTGGTCTAGTTTTTTCAAACACGACGAACCTGTTCTCAAAATCCTGTTTTGATAATGCTCCGGCTGTCGGCGATATTAATACATTTTGAGAAAAGGTTCATCGAAATGTTTGAAGAAACTAAACCACTAATCAAACTCCGTTATTTCTGTCCGCCGTAGCATTTGTGACGTTAAAGTCACGTGGTATACACACACTGATAATGCAACAAACAACAATCAAAGAGGAAATGACGTAAACGTCGTTACTGTAAATAACGATAAGACGTTCAGCGGCAAAGAGACGGCATGTCATTATATAGAGAAGTACAGTGATAAACAGCATTTAGTTGGGCTATTTCCGTTAATCCTATCCTACATACAACTTATCTGCGTCAGACGACATAATATACACCTAGGTGAACATGTCGGAAATATCGGTTATTGACACTATTTGAATATGGAATGGAGAAGAAAACCTCGTACGGATCAGAATATGTTTTACCCTTTCCAACATACAACAATTCTCGACGAGACGACATTGAAAACATCTGAACAAAAATATGTATAACTATCAAGTAGAGTTGAAAACATTTTGACAAAAGGAGAAATTGCTCATCTTGAGTAATTTCTCGTTTTGTCACAATGTTTTCAAAAGTCGTCTGCTGCAGGGGCATCAACAATCGTCTATATGTGGGAAAGGGTTAAACTCGTCTGCTGGAGAAGCAGTGAAATGCCTCTACATGTGGGACACTGATAAAACAAAATTATTAAATTAATCGAGAGCCTTAATCAACTCCATACAGAAAACGTTTTAAAATAACTGCTTCCGAACTTAAAGAGTCGTTCTCCCAAAATTACAATTTTAGAGACACCTTCTTTTGTAAAGTTGTATATTGTCACGGCGCTTCCTGTATATGACAAGACAAAACAAAAAAAAATTATTGACATAACCTAATACAGCTTCTAGTCATATTACAAATTTAACAATAATTTACGTGACATGTCACCTTTCAAATAAACAATAAGCAAAGTGTTTATGGAAGAAAGATTGATAATATAAATACTGGTAAGGTTATACTAATCATTTTTTCAAATTGTTAATGTAATTATTTCTTGTTTCTAAAGCGTATTTAATATATTTGGCCAAATCAAACAAAATATATATCATGTAACATAGTTGTAGACCATTTACTCTGTTTGAGTATAGCTTGTATATGCCCATGTGATAATAACAATATAGCACGTACAATCACCTGACAGGGGCAGATGTTTTCAACACGCAGGGTTGGATACAAGAGAGCCGGATTCGATACACTAGCTATTTCTGAAAAGACCCATTGTTTCTATAACGTGCTCATTGAACAGCACATCTTTCCCTGGAAAACCTATAGTTAAGTGAGTAACACTTATAAGTACCTAAAAAGACCAGGACATCCGGATTGACAGTCCAGCGTGTTAATAATTAGAAAATATGTGATAAGAAATTATACTTCTTAGAATTTCGATACAAAGGTGAAAACATTGGGCTAACATGCTAGTTTCGATCAAATTTAGCTGCAAGGCGGAAACGTTGTCATTTGTTTAAGTAGACATATGTAGTATATAAATTCTTTTTAAATTTGCAGAATATACCCAATCATTGATGACCAGAGATTCAACAGAATGTATCTTCGTTACACGTTTAAAACACGGCAACCGATCTGAACCCTTCCCTAGATACAACAACTTTGAGACAGACTAATTTGAAAACGTGCAGTGCAAATATGGCAAGTCTCTTTTAACGTAGATATTGTTTTTGTAAACAAATGAAAACAATGTGGTTAAAGGGGGTAAATGGTCAACACATGCGTCGAAAGTCATCTTAATGAGGGAAATGGTTCGTCTACTGCAGCATATCATAGAAAACAATAAAATAATTAATAATAGCGAAACTTTCAATTAGCGATTTGAGTTCGCCAAGCCATGAACATCAAGCGCGATTCTAATTCATTTTATTAACAGTCTCAACATTACAACGTTTTATAATCAATCATAAGACAATGTTACCCATCATGTTAATACAAAACAATACCATATACAAATGTATGTATACATACATATGTTCCGGCTTCCTGGTCGCAATGTTGTGTTTTTAACTAGTTGAATTATGGGGAGATGCGATTAGATGATTATATATATATGATATATATGATGCACACTCATATCTTCCTTCGTATCAAATAAAAAACAAACATATTTAATTAATGAAGGAATTATAACCAGTTTAAACAGCTTGTTGAACGTCCTTCATTTATTGAGTTAGTTGAAGGCATGTTTTTTTTCTCTATCTCTTTCTTGTTTTAATATTATTCTTTGTATTTTTTATTTGCCTATGTTTCTATTTTTCATTTCGCCTGATCAGCGTATACCATGCACGTGACACAAAACAATATTTGCGACAATGCAGAGCAAGCTGAGCATGGAAAATATGGTCTAATAATTGCCTACATTATTTAATCCTTGCTCTCATATAGACGCTTTCTGACGCCTCTGCAACAGACGGCTTTTTGAAAACGAGCAATTTCTCCTTTTGCCACAATGTTTTCCACTTTTAGTCATAGGTTATCCATTCAATTATGCAGATGTATTGTTTGTCGTCAGAAGCAGACTTGTCGTATGAGGGAAAGGGTTAATAAAGGGTTACTAAGTTATTAACTATAACTTAGACCATCTATTACGGGCATTGTGGTATCCGAATAAGTTCGATAGAGATCGGTATTGTTAGCGGACACGAACAGTTCCGAGCTCTAGCGATCTCATTCCGAATTCGCCGAGCATATATTCTTTTAATGAATACCGACCTCTTACGCAAATCGGCGAGTCCATTCGGGGTCATTTCCTCCATTAAGGGCTACCCTATATATATGACAAAACGAGACTAGGTAGCGAAATAAGTTCCAGAAATTAAAGAGTAAAAGGTTAATTGAGGGAATTTAAGCAATAATCTTTTTATTACCTTTTTCCTTCCATTTAGGTTAGATGTATACACTTAATACAATTTATATATAGAGAATTACAATTCTGAAAAATGAAAGACTGAAAACACTCTGTAATTTACAACTGATTGATGACGAATTTATATATTTTATTGCAATAAAACATTTGTTTTATAGCAAATACAAACAGATTAATATAACTAAAATGTATGGATTAAACAGAATAGAAGAGAATAACTAAACATTTAATCCTCAAAGTGACTCTTTTTAACTTGTTCACCGCGCGTAAATAGTATGTATGTTTCTTGCGATAAATGCAGGCCAAGATTATGCCCGTATATCTATACAGATTGATTTTCATCTGCACGTCGCTCTTAATACTTCACATTTTTCTTACAAATATTCATGGAAGAGACCGCTTTAGAAATACGGCGAAGAAAGAGTTAATTACGTTTTCGCCTTTTCTCACAATGTTCACGAAAATGTGTACGATTTATAGGTTGAACGTTATCATTATGTCAAGCCCGGCATGCAAAAGTTTAAATATCTAATGAACATTGACATTCAATACTCTTTATTCATCATTTCCAACATAGATCAATCGGCAGCAGACAAATGTATCATTACTTAACCCTTTCCCTCATACGACATTTCTGCAGCAGACGACTTTGAACATATTTTGTCAAAAAATGGAAAATCTCTATAATTGAATGGATAACCAGTGACTAAAAGTGGAAAACATTGTGGCAAAAGAAGAAATTGTTCGTTTAGAGCAATTTCTTCTTTTCTCACTATGTTTTCAAAAAGCCGTCTGCTGCGGAGGCGTCAGAAAGTCTCTATATGAGGGAAAGGGTTAAAATAATTGAAAACATCGTGGCAAAAGGAGAAATTGCTCATCATGAGAAGTTTCTCACTTTGTCACAATGTTTCCAAATGTCATTGCTGCAGACACGTTTCAGCAGGAGGGAAAAAATATTATTTTAGTTAAAGAAATCATCACATTTCTCTTTCATATTATATAAATTGATTGATTGATTAGGGTTTAGCCATTTTCAACACTTTTTCATTCATATCACGACGGTTAGTTCACCTACTCATGTTGCCTGGCTTTCACACATCAGACAACAATATTTCAAGGCAACTGGCTGCTTTTCCACATAGACCGTAAGCCAGTTGGTGGAATGGCTCAGCTACTGGGACTCGGCTAGATATTATATATAAAAACGTAAATATAAACACAATTATTTGTAATCCGCCGTGGAAGAGTAGTTAGTGTCGGGCATTTGGAACCGGGCGTTCTGGGTTTGATCTCGAGTCCCGGCGGTCATAGTGGGGTGCCCCTGGACTAGGCACATTTCTTAATCTAGTACTGGTTTGTGAACTATCGCCGTGATATAGCTGAAATAATGTGCATTTGCTTCGAATTAGTATATGCAGTATATGCTACTATATGGAATTTTATTCATATTTGATTTTATAACAACAATGTACTTATTTTGAACAAGTTAAAAAAAATCAAATATATAGTACATGTATATCTAATGAATGCTTCTGATACAACATTTACTTAATGCAACTCTACTTACATTCAGGCATGATTTCGATCTATGTTGGCTAGGTGCAATTAATTGGTTTTAAAAACGGAGTGAAGTGACTGAGGCTTCATTTGTATCCACGACATACGTCATAAAAGGCCCGGGAATGTCCCAATACAAGCCAATCCTTAAATTTGCCCATAAACCTATTCGGCATTTACCGCCCACAGATATGTAAATTAAGGACAACTATGTCCCGTCTTTAATTTAACCCTTTCCCTCATATAGACGCTTTCTGACGCCTCTGCAACAGACGGCTTTTTGAAAACATAGTGACAAAAGAAGAAATTGCACAAAACGTGCAATTTCTCCTTTTGCCACAATGTTTTCCAAGTTTAATCATAGGTTATCCATTCAATTATGGAGATTTTCTATGTTTTGACAAAATACGTTCAAAGTCGTCTGCTGCAGAATTGCCGTATGAGGGAAAGGGTTAATACGCCACTGATTAAAGAGCTGTGTCTCGCTAACCCAGTCTCAGTCTGTGTGATTATGAGATGAATTACCTTTCTGTCTTTTCAATAACATGTAATGTTTCATCCTCCTCAACCCTTTCCCACTTACAGTTGATTGTTTGGTGTTTTACGCCGCTTTCAACATTTTTCAGTTATAGCACGGCGTTTCCTGGGTAAGTTACCAGTTCTACTGGTATACTTATCTTGACACTAGGTGAGTCAGTCGTAATGCTAACCCTGCAACTCTGAACGCCAAGAAGGGCAGCTATGACTACCAATTTTGAAGTCTTTGGTATGAACCGACCGGGTATCGAACCCATATTCTCCCACACCCGAGACAGACGTTGTACCAATACACCAGCGGGGCGGTTAAACCCATTTACATCAAACCAACAGCAATTTGAAAACATTTAGTAAACAAAATCTCTGTAAATGAAAATATACATTGTATATAGAGTTGAGAGTTGAAAACAATGTGACAAAAGGAATAATTACTAATTATGAGTAATTCCTCCTTTTGTCACAATGTTTCCAAACGTCGTCTGCTGCAGAGCCGCCAAAAGGGGTATGTATGTGTAAAATGGATAAGATTAGGCTTACATTCATCTTGCCTTTCAAATCATCTTATGAAATGGTTTTGATTGGGAAGAGTTCAAATTTTAGAATCGACTCATATAACTGTCAGAAAAACAATAAAAGTTCTCCTTAACCCTTTCCCACTTGCAGACGCATTTTGACGCAAAAGCAGCAGACGACTTTTGAAAAAATTGTTGCCAAAGGTGAAATTGCTCATGATGAGCAATTTCTCCTTTGGCCACAATGTTTTCAACTTTATTTTACAATTGAGCTATCTTTTATGGAAATTTTCCAGGTTTTTGTCACTATGTTTTTAAAGTCGTCTGCTGCAGATGTGTTGTATGTGGCAAAGGGTTAATGTCAAACCGTCAAAGGTATCAAAAAACAAAGCGAAGCCTCTCAGTGATCGTATCGATTTAAGTCACATATCGAGGGCTTGGCGTGAAACAGTTGTAACTAAAATCCTATTTTGAAAACCCTGGTTTAGGTGCAATTTTGACCCTTTTGTAAACAATGCAAATTTATGTGCCATAACTCAGAACGAGCAATGGCACCTAAATTTCCATTGTTTACCAAGAAAAATGATTTAACGCTTATAAAGACTTTCTGGCGAAGTGATTAACCTTGGTAAAAAAATACCAATTTTAGTTACAACCCTTTCACGCCAAGCCCTCGATATATCTGACGGTTGTAGGGCTACGTTTATAGATTGTTGTCAAAATTAAATCTAGGATTCCTTTTCATAAATTATGGCAGAGAGGGCTGGCTCTTAGTTCGTATTGTACTTCAGCAGATGCAACGAAAACGCCAAAATCTCATTACATTCAGACCTAAATTATTCGCATTACGTAAATTGAATCGGACGACATCACATAACAGTTCGTCTGCAATTCAATTTTCATGGACAATGGTGGTATTTTTAGTTCAATGAAATCGCACTAATATCTTGTTCTTTACAATCGGAAAACTCGACAATTGCACTTCCGTATCTCGTTTTTATTTATGATAAGTAATCTCACCGTAAGGTAGGTGATACGGTCTAGAGTTTTTTGGATACGGTCTAGAATTGCCAAGATGGCGACCGTTTCGGTGACAGAAAGGTAGGTGGTTAAATTTTGACTCTCATCTGGTCGTTTCACCGTTTTAATTTATATTTTTGTGTCCTACATGTGGGGAAAGGTCCGCGGTGCTCGGTCATATATTGCATTAGTCCCCGAATGGTATAATCAATTCCATATCGGTGCATTAATGTTCCGGCTTGTCAGTTTGTAAAAATGAAGCGAGCGAAGGCTGGGATGTCCTTTGGTAAGACACTATTTCTTCAGCCAACGCTCTCTATGATTGACATACATCTCCTCTCCCACCAATGATTCAAGGGGAACGTTAACAGTTACCTGTAGGGATGGTTTGTGTGCTCCAGTACTAGGTGTAATAACCAGGAACCGAGTGTTTAGGCAAACACTGATACATGTGAGACAATGCTCCAGAGTGGGCACTGCACAGAGTCAATACTAGGATGGAGAAGAACGGGTACTTGGCCAGTACCGGTCGTCTGCCAGTATTTAAGTCTTTTCAGCAGAATTAAAACATTTTCATTTTCAGAAAAATTTACTCCGCTTGCTAGGTTTGTGTTAATTGGGACAACTTTTTCATAAGTTATTAACTATTTTTTTTATTTATAATGTGTTTTTGTGAAACAATATGTGACGATGATGACATCTATTGATGGCCTTGCTTTTATTCGTTTCAATTTAGAGCAAACCTCGTAATCATTAAATTTACAACAACAAAAAAACACTTTCATAACAAATAATTTAGACAATTAACAAAACGGAATATATATAATTAAGTACATTATAAAACTAGGTTATCATAGTAGCAATTACTTGCGCATATGGATTGAATAATTACAGTTTTTTCACAACGAAACTCGTCCGACGTATCTGCCGCTTGCTTGTATAAAATATTACGAATAAAGTAAACAAGGGGAATAACTTTTCTACCCTGAATAACTGTTCCGAAAATTGACGCAATGGACATTTAATTTTTTTTTTTTTTACTTATAAACACTGTACCGGTGCATGACTGCTACAATCTTTTAGAGAATTGTTAAAACTCAGTCAATTTAAATATTATTATACCCAAAACGTTATATAATTTTATTTAAGCCTGTTTTACAATGGTAAATAAGAGTGCAATGTGCGCATAAATGCAGGTCGTGTAGCCAATAAATGAAACTTGTTTCAACAAAAGAGATATAGAAGAGTAAGTTATTTATATTGAACAATATAACATGACACATTTAATTGTGGTATCAAACGATATAAGTGATATCAATACAATTAATCCAATATAACATTAATAACAAATTTCTTGAACTCGTTTAATACAACTTTATATGAAATGACAACTCATGTCAGATCCTATATATATGAACTATATAGAGGCTATGTATAGTAACAAGGTCCTGAGTGTGATTCCCAAAATTTTCTCATACGAAATCATTACGGTCATTATTATTATAGCATATGGACAAGATAGAGAGACTATTTGCAATCTCTTAACGAGGAATTGTGTGTTGTTCCATATTTGTGTTCACAAATGAAAAATCGGAAGCCTGTGATACAGGAGACAAATCAAAGCACTGAAGGTGCTCACAGCAAGGGGCTAACTGCAGATAACATTTGGACATGGATTTACCGATCCCAAAAGTCTAACTTGAACACTTTACACTAGCAATTTGTTAGTTCATTTACAGAGATTTTGTTTACTAAATGAAATAAAGGAGTAAAGCAAAATACTGTAAACACAGTATGATGGTCTATCGATATGCTAAAAGATGGCATACACATGCGCATCTGCTTTCTGGATAGTTTCTGCTTAGCACACCTCCTGGTTTACAATGGATTTTTAGCCGTGTTTTTTTTAAATGCAATTAACACATATACATTTCATATCAAAATCACAATAACCTAACAATGATAATTATATTGAGAGTCCAATTTTACTTTCAAAGCAGAAATAAAATCCTGTGTTATCTACATTTTCTTCATCGTGCAACGACTGAAATACTGTTAAAAGCGACGTAAAACATCATACACACGATTTAATCATTTCTTAGTGTTTCACAACGCATAGGTGAATTCATTTTAAATCCCAACATTTTTGAAAGAGTTTATTGCAGCGGTGTTATTTATTTGGTATTGTTTAAATGACAATTGCACCACTGATATCGGCAATTTATAAGACAAAAAATATTATATTTTTCTTATAAAAAAAAAATCATCTGCCCAGAGCGGGAATCGAACTCAAGTCTCCCGCTTCACGGCAGAACATGCTAACCGCTACGTTACGCGACCACTTCGATGGCTGTTATTTAAAACATAATTATAAACCAATACACGAGTTAGCGAAATATTTAGTATTGAAACGTTTTATCTTGATAAAAAACAAATGTCATTTAAATCATTGTTTTATAACTGGGACTTGACTATCTTATTCCGTCTGCTGGGGTTGTTCAGGTTAATTTTGGTTGAGAATTTGATGTATTTACCTAGGAATCTAAAATGAAATACTCTAGTATTCCTGAGTATCGTTACCGCTGAAAATACATTTTATTCGAAAGGATTTTTGGAAATTACGACGCCTAGGCTCACCTGCACATTTATCGTATATGCTATATTTTGTCAACTTTTTATTTTATTATCATTGAAATAATTTGAATGTTTGAGTATATATGTTATCATTGGGAGTCATTTATCTGAATTTGTTTTTAAGTCGGATCGAAAAGTTGCCTTTACTCCATTCGATTTACAATATCTAGGAATTACCAATGAACTTTACCCGCGATCAAGTATGTAGAAAGCGTAGAAATACATTTTAATTATTAATCATGTAATTCATATATTTTAACATAAAATTTCTTTCGAACTATTTCTTTTGGGTTAGTGATGTCGAATCAAATAAATTTTCGGCTTCATATGTCAACAAGTTACCGCATTTTGATTTTTAGACAGGAACTATTGGCGGTACAAGATGACCAACATGGGAATTAGCTGGCAACAGTCATTTCATTTTCAACAAAATATTCCACAAGTCATCCACTTTCATTGACATTATGTACGATCTGCAACCACCAATACATCTATATGAAGTCGAGATGGTGTTCGGAAACGGAGAGCTGACGTAGAAAGACAGATGTGAAGTAATTCAGTGCCGATATCGTAAAACGCCTGTCTAGATTCCGGTCTCAAAATGATACGTCGTTTCGAAAATTAGCTACTATAGCAATTGGCTCTAACGAGCCCCTTGCTAAAAACCATTGCGAACTTTGATTTATTGCCTAAACTGGATAATCTTGATGTAATTAAGACATCACGATACTCCTGATGCTATAAAGAAATCATCATATTTCACCTTTATGTTAGTATAGCTTGATAAGGATAGCATTCTCTGCTTTAACATGTTTATTAAATTGAATGATCTATATTATGGGCCGGTGTCCTAAATACTTATTTTAAGGGATAATTAGGGCAATTCTGCCCAATTTTATACTTTTGACAGTGGAAACCTTTATCGTTTAAAGCAATTGCTTCAAATCTCACAATGTATTTGATTATCTTAACCAATGATGTAACTCGTTCACCGCCGATGCGTCAAAAGCAGTCTCTTCAAAGTCCAATTCGGGCGACTCCACTTTTCATGTTATAAAAGTCTTGGAATATTTTGGTAATATAATGGCAAGCAATGCTGATTTCAGATGAGAAAGCTCGTTACGATCTTTCTGAATCTGCATTGGTTGTAAATATTGTCATTGCCACTGTAAATATTGATTCATTACCTTAACGAACCATTGATTGAATGTAGATGTTCATTAAGTACATGTTTGTCGCCGCCTTAACGCACCATTGATTGAATGTAGATGTTGATGAAGTACATGTCTGTCGAAGCCTTAACAAACCATTGATTGAATGTAATAAAATGTTGATTAAGAACATGTTTGTTGCCGCCTTAATAAACCATTGATAGAATGTAGATGTTGATTAAGTACATGTTTGTCGCCGCCTTAACAAGCCAGTGATTGAATGTAGATGTTGATTAAGTACATGTTTGTCGCCGCTTTAACAAGCCATTGATTGAATGTAGATGTTGATTAAGTACATGTTTGTCGCCGCATTAACGCACCATTGATTGAATGTAGATGTTGATTAAGTACATGTTTGTCGCCGCATTAACACACCATTGATTGAATGTAGATGTTGATTAAGTACATGTTTGTCGCAGCCTTAACAAACCATTGATTGAATGTAGATGTTGATTCATTACATGTTTGTCGCCGACTTAACAAACCATTGATTGAATGTAGATGTTGATTAAGTACATGTTTGCCGCTGCCTTAACAAACCATTGATTGAAAGTAGATGTTGATTAAGTACATGTTTGTCGTAGCCTTAACACACCATTGATTGAATGTAGATGTCGATTCATGACATGTTTGTCGCCGCCTTAACAAACCATTGCTTGAATGTAGATGTTGATTAGGTACATGTTTGTCGCAGCCTTAACAAACCATCGATTGAAAGTAGATGTTGATTAAGTACATGTTTGTCGCAGCCTTAACACACCATTGATTGAATGTAGATGTTGATTCATTACATGTTTGTCGCCGCCTTAACAAACCATTGAGTGAATGTAAATGTTGATTTATTACATGTTTGTCGCCGCCTTAACACACCATTGATTGAATGTATATGTTGATTCATTACATGTTTGTCGCCGCCTTAACAAACGATTGATTGAAAGTAGATGTTGATTAAGTACATGTTTGTCGCCGCCTTAACAAACCATTGATTGAATGTAAATGTTGATTTATTACATGTTTGTCGCCGCCTTAACAAACCATTGATTGAATGCAGATGTTGATTCATTACATGTTTGTCGCCTCCTTAACACACCATTGATTGAATGCAGATGTTGATTAAGTACATGTTTGTCGCCGCCTTAACACAACATTGATCGAATGTGTTTGTCGCCGCCTTAACACAACATTGATTGAATGTAGATATTGATTCATTACATGTTTTTCGCCGCTTTAACACAACATTGCTTGAATGTAGATATTGATTCATTACATGTTTGTCGCCGCCTTAAAACAACATTGATTGAATGTAGATATTGATTCATTACATGTTTTTCGCCGCTTTAACACAACATTGCTTGAATGTAGATATTGATTCATTACATGTTTGTCGCCGCCTTAACACAACATTGATTAAATGTAGATATTCATTCATAACATGTTTGTCGCCGCCTTAACAAACCATTGAGTGAATGTAGATGCTGATTAAGTACATGTTTGTCGCCGCCTTAACACAACATTGATTGAATGTGTTTGTCGCCGCCTTAACACAACATTGATTGAATGTAGATGTTGATTCATTACATGTTTGTCGCCGCCTTAACACAACATTGGGTGAATGTAGATGTTGATTCATTACATGTTTGTCGCCGCCTTAACAAACCATTGAGTGAATGTAAATGTTGATTCATTACATGTTTGTCGCCGCTTTAACACACCATTGATTGAATGTAGATGTTGATTTATTACATGTTTGTCGCCGCCTTAACAAACCATTGAGTGAATGTAAATGTTGATTCATTACATGTTTGTCGCCGCTTTAACACACCATTGATTGAATGTAGATGTTGATTTAGTACATATTTGTCGCCGCCTTAACACACCATTGATTGAATTTAAATGTGGATTTATTGCTTGATGTTCTATGCCGCTTTTAACAATTTGTCTATGATATCAGATGCGGCATTTCTGGGGAAGTTACCAGTACTACTGGTTCATTTATTCTAAAACGAGCCAATCAGTTGTTATGCTAACTCCATGTACCAAGCGCCAAGGAGGGCAGCAATTACTACCATTTTTAAAGTCTTTGATATGACCGACCGCGGATCGAACCTGCGATATCCCGCCTCCGAGGCGAACGGTCTGCCACTTCATAGAGGCGGTGAATGTAGATGTCCTCGTAATCTTAAAGTGCATGTAGCAAACAGGCATTGCGAGGATAAAGGCCGCCATATAAAAACACATGTACATTAGGCAGTACTCGAATGTCAGATCTTCACGCCAGAACAACAGCTATTAACAGTTCTCTGTGCGTATACTGACTAAATTCTGAGATGGATTGCTTTTATTGCAAGCTGATGCCGATAATACTGGCGTTGCTATTCTCAGGAGTCGTAATTCATAGCAGTTGTAAACGAATAATGGCTAGAACAGTCTGTTAGTTTGATTACTGTAAAAACACTTCCAAGATTGTCTTTCATTATTAATATGTTTTATGTATTATAATTTTAAATAAATCATAAGTTATTGAGTAAGAAGACTTATCTCCAGACTTTATTCTGTTCGAATATTATATATATATTATAAATAGGCTGATTAAGATGAAACGGTTGGTTATGAGATTCGTCTTTAGTTTGTTTACACTGTGTGTGTCCTACTGTGTCCTACTGTGCATCAACTTTTGACCTTGACGCATTCGTCCTAACTTTCAATCTATTTGATTAAATGTTAACCATTTGGAAGAAATGTGACAATCGATTACATTCAAACACTATCAGACATTTGTCAGAACAAATTATCATTCTAAACATAATCTAAAAATGTTTTACAGTAAAATAAACATAAAAGGTTAATTGGACTATTAACATGTCCAACATGCAGATACTTTCATGATGAGCCCTTTGCTTTTCTGCTTTTTGGCCACAATGTTTTCAGAAAGCGTCTGTACGTGAGAGGGATTAACGGCTGCAGATAGAGATCTAATTGTGCCGGAAAGGGAACCTGGCATCTTTTGTCTATCTACTTATTCCTTAAAAGGCGATTCCCTTTCCCATATACAGACGCTTTCTGACGACTCTGCAGCAGACGACTTAAGAAAATATTCTGACAAAAGAGAAAATTGCTAAAAACGATACACTTCTCCTTATGTCACAGTGTTTGGAACTATATAAACAAATTATCTTTTAATTCAAAGATATTTTTGCATTTTTTGTCTAAATATTTTCAAAGTCGTCTGCTGAAGACATTGCACGAGAAAAAGGTACACACGTTGGATATTAAGCAAAGTATATATCCAGATCGGCCTGTATATCCATATAATCTGATCAAGATCTAAACTATTCAAATATAACTTACACAAGTGTGTTAGAAGCTTCGGTCAATGTGTGTATATTCTGGTAAGACTGAGTAGGTGGTTAAGATCGTCTGGACCTATTCTGTTCAGAGACGAGCCCCAGTAGCTCAGTCGGTAGCGACGCGGGATGTCAATCCAGGGGTTGTGAGTTCGAATCCCAACTTTTTTTCCGACGATTGACAAAAGTCAATTCGACATGCGTCATTCGTCTTCCAACAATGGGCTAAGTCTATGTGGAAAAGCAGTCAGTTGCTTGGGAAGATTGTTGTGTGGAGTACTGGTGTGAGAAAAACAGGAAACGCATGGGTAGGTGAACTGGCCGCCGTGATATAACTGAGAAATTGTTAGAAACGGCGTCAAACCCCAATCAATCAATCAACTATGTTCAGAAATGCCAACTTGTACCTTTTCTCGTACACTGGCTTATTTTATTTTACTGATTTCGCTTTAATACGTGTCTTAGAAATGAGATAACTTTCTGCTTTCATGTACTGGATTACAACAATATCGTAAAATACAAATCACAAAGTCACATAGGCCGATATTAGCTAATAATTATCATGACCATCATCATCGTCTTCATTATTATCATCATCATCGTACTCATTAGTATCATCATCATCATCATCAATATCATCATCCTCATCATCATCATTAGCAGCAGCATTATCAACATCACCATAACAATAATAATATTCATCATCATGATCATCAAAATATCATCATTATTAACATCATCATAAGCAGCAGCAGCAGAAGCATCACCATCATCACCATACTAGTCATCATCATTCACTTCATCAATATAACCATCATCATTGCCATCAGCATCATTATCCTCATCAGTAACAGCAGCAAGAACTACCCTAGCCCTTCTGGAAGCTTCAAATCAGTACTCCAATACATATTCTCCCGAAGAAACTTGCTACTGTTTCACATAGCCCTTTGGCACATTGTTTTGATTAGTCAACCAAAGGATCGAACCGAGAATCGAACTAACGAAAACTATTTTCGTTTCCTACTGAGCTATGACGGTTCTGTTATAATTGTTAGAAGTTTTATTTTTCTGATTGTATGGTGTTTATGACACTTTTCACAATTGTTCTTTAATATCCTGGCGTTTCATTGGTAAGTTACCAGTCAACTTACCCTGATATCAGTGAGAATAGTAAAAGTAATGATACTACTACTTCTTATAATAATAATAACATTTATAATAATAATAATAATAATAATGATAATAAAATAGTAGATTGACAACTTTAACCCTTTTTAATATGCCATAAAACAGAATAATTGATACAGTAAGGCTAAATACTCTGAAACTCTGTACGAATGGAAATAAAATTATTGAATATAGTTGAAAACATTGTTATAACATGAGACATGCTCACAATGATAAATTCCACCTTTTGTCGTTATGTTTTAAGAGTTTGTCTAATGTAAACGTGTCAACTGTCGCCTACACATGGGAAGGAATTCGACATTTGACCAAATTTAACAGTTCACGGCAAATTACAAATTACGTAACACAATCACAATCAGTGTATAACCTGGCTAATTCGACCGGTCAGCCGAACTTTATTAATGACACAATTTCATTACATCCAATCTAGGGAATTTGTTTGAACCAATTGGGATCGTCAATCGAAAGTCCACCCTCAAGACTTTACAAACTCTAATCAGGACATTCTTCGTTTGCGAGTGAGTCGTACGCCTTCTATAGGAACCCCCGCGCTAAAGAACAGTTACATGTATGACCAACACCAAACGTTGGAATTTGATCTGAATGGTCAATTAGGTATACAGAAAAATCGCCCCACAGACAACTCGTCTGAAATCAAACTTGCCCTAAGAAACTCGCCCAAATTAGTTGAATCTCCCCGTCCATCCTTAACCCTCCGTTCAACCCACAATCGCTATCTTATACTGTGGGTCTACATAACTGGTTGAGTTCATTTTTGTTGCAACTCTAGGGCGAAAAATAAATACACTTTACTGTGTTGAAAATGTCATTTATTATTCATTGCGTAAGCAATTTTAAAATTACCAAAATCATGACTAGGAATAATAATAAATGACGTAAGCAATTTGAAAAGTAATCAATTTGAAAATAACCAAATTATTGACAAGAAATATAAATCAAGGGTTTCATAATAAACCCATGTCAAGAGTTGCTAACACATAGGTGGGTTACATAATCCGCCTTAACACTGATTATTGTTTAGGCAGAGCAAATAAACCACCCATGCGATAACCATCATTGCATGCGCCAGAAGGCGAAGAAATGCATAGGTGTTAGATATACTAACACATACATAAATTGCCAATTTAGTCAAATTATAAACATTGTTTGTATCAAACATAAATGCATAAACAATCATAATAATAGAAGTAACAAGATAAAAATTGTTGTCCCAGAAAAGAAACCCGTGTTGATCAGTTTTTACAAGATGGCGACTGATGCCGCGCTCGCTTTTCTAGGGGTTGTTACGTCATATTACGTAATCCTTACATGGAAGGGGAGCGTGTTCATCACGTGACTTGCAGGTGGCCAGAACAACAATTTTACTTCCAGGTTCGACTCAAATAGTTTTAACTGCGTTAAATTTCATTTGTTATCATACATTGATGTACTTTATCTTTAATTCAACTATTTCGCTGCCAATGGCAATAAAAGGCTTTTGAAAACAATGAGCTGTCTCACCTGAAATCAGCATGGTTTGCCACTTAGACATTACATTTAACCAAATGTCATATTGTGAAATACAAATTGATAATTTCAGGGTTTTAAAGGTTAAACTTTGTATATTATACGTGTAATATAATTTATCTTATTTGACTGATATTTGATCATTGTAAATTATTTGATAATGTGTTTTTTTGTTTGATGTGGATGATTTATACTTAATTGGTTATTGTAGGATTTCGGAACTTACGGGACCGTAAGTAAACAGTAAGTAAGTAAGTAAATAAGTAAATCTGTTATTATAGTGACCTGTGCAAATAGAATAATGAAAAAAACGCACGGCCCAATGGGCATTTATGTCACTGTTAAGGAAAGAAATTACAAATTCTCTGTGGTACGTAGTAAAGCAGAGAATGCTTGTCTTAACACGGTAAACACACAAAGGGTTATTGTGTATTGTAGTTGCACGGGATGTGCTGCACGGGATGTGCGCTCGGGTATGAGTATATATAAGGTAGTTATAGGGCGTGTTTGTCAGTTCCACGCTAGACTTCGCTCGTTAGACTGCTTACACAGAGACAACATGGATGAAGAAGATATCAACGCCTTGGTGAACAACCGAGTAAAAGACGTTATTCAGGAGTCACATGGCAACTTGTTGCGGGAAATAGGTGGACTTATAGACAAGATAAGTTATCCAAGCTCTTCTGCCTCTTCTAGTAGTATTTCTTCTCTAGACGCTCCGAAATTCAAGCGTAAAAGTAACGAGGAGCAATTTAAACAGAATTCCAAGGTTATTGCCAGGTTGGAACATGCCGAGTTAAATATGGATTCCCAGAGGATTACGGAGGCTAAAAATGATATTATTGAAGGTAAACAAATGATAGCAAGTTTTAAATGTAAAGGTTTTCGAGTTTAATGGTATTCTTAAATTCTTGTTTATTAAAGTAGCAAAGGAAGCACGGGCTATTCTCGTTGCATTTTTCTTTTTCATTGCAGCAAAAGATATACTAAAGCGGCGTCAGAAATTAATTCAGCTTGCTGATACCTCCGAATTGGGATGGCGAATGGTTGCAGAATATGAGAGCAACCCTATAGCAAGTGACAGCGAGGATGAGAAGCGTATTCATAAGGCAGAATATCGGGCTTCGAGAAAGGCTAAAGGGGAAAAGACAAAGAGAGGCAGGTCAAGGTCAACTCCTTACGGACGGGGACAGCCTAGGGGGGACTCATTACCCTCTCAAGGAACGGGACAGACGTATTCTCATGGGGGTTCGGTGAAGAAACCAGGTTTATGTTTTATCTGCGGAAAG
The DNA here is from genome assembly GCA_031761405.1 of Serripes groenlandicus. Lineage (NCBI taxonomy): Eukaryota > Metazoa > Mollusca > Bivalvia > Cardiida > Cardiidae > Serripes > Serripes groenlandicus. The sequence continues at coordinate 93,715,678 of JASEVX010000002.1, forward strand.
GCGGGGCACTGGAAGAATGAATGCTCACTCCAGAATTACAATAACAAGATAAGTAGTTTTATTGTTGGCCGCCTTTCGAAGGCTTTAGGTAAAACGAATACCAATAGAAAGCAATTATGTTTTGCGGAAAAGGGTATAACAAAAATTGTTAACATTAATTGCATAGAAATGGGGCATGGAGCCGGTTCGAATATCAAGTTTAAATCAGGTGGCCAAAATCCGGGAAAATACAATGAGGAAAAGGAAACAATTGAATATTCGAGCATAAGTGAAAATGAGACTATAGAGAGTCCGATTTTAAACATTGTTAAAAAGGGGGCAAGTGTTGACTTAATAAATCAGTCTTTCAACATTGAGGACAAAGGATCATGTACTGGTTTAGATGATAATGCTAGTTCAAATTATAATGGTTTGAAAAAGGGAGGTACTATCGACTCGGGTTAACATTTAGAGCTAACCGGATTAAGCGTTTTGTCACCTGTTGGTAAACTCAAACAGAGCTATAGCAAATGGGAAGCTTATACCAATAATGCTTACATTTTGGATGTCATTTATAACGGTTATAAGTTACCGTTGGCCGAGACTCCGGTGACAGTTCAGTTAAATAATAATAGATCGGCCAGGGATAATCCGATTTATGTAAAGTCCGAAATTGGCCGTTTAGTAGAAAAGGGTATTATTTCAGTTGTTCAAGAACAACCATTGATAGTCAACCCATTAACGGTTGCATACGGTAGGTCTGGCAAGCCTAGATTAGTTCTTGACTGTAGACATATTAATCCATGCTTACACTTGTTTAAGGTCAAATTTGAGGACGTTAAAGTTGCAAAATCGATTTTTCAGCCTTTCAGTTATGTATTTACATTCGATTTGAAAAGCGCTTATCATCACATTGATATTTGTTCATGCCACAGAACGTATTTGGGGTTTTCATGGTCCGACGAAGGAATTGACCGTTATTATGTTTTTAATTGCCTTCCTTTCGGTTTGTCTACAGCCGGACACATATTCACCAAAGTACTCAGACAGCTACTGAAATATTGGAGATCGTTGTGCATTGATATTGTTATGTTTCTCGATGACGGTATAGGTGGTCACACGGATTTCGATCTTGCTTTAAGACATAGCAAGTTGGTCAGGAGTTCATTAGTTGAATTCGGTTTTCTTTTGGCAGAAGATAAATGCGATTGGTTGCCGAGAAGGATAGCTATTTGGTTGGGTCATGTTTTTAATTTTGAAGACAATATTTTGAGGTTAACGGAAGAAAGAATTAAGCGGTTGGAGACTCAAATTGACTCCGTTTTGTATGATGTGAGGAATGATAAATTCAAAACCGTGCATGTAAAGGCACTAGCTTCGGTTATCGGTCAAATTATATCACTGCAGAGTGTACTTGGTAAACGCGTTAGTTTGCATACTAGAAACTTGTATATTTGTATTATGTATCGCTGTAGTTGGAAGTCACCTGTTCAGGTGAATAAGGAGGCTATAGGAGAATTGAATTATTGGCGTATAAACGCCAGACGTCTCAATGATTTGGGATGTTTGTATTGGCAACATCCGGTCGTAAAAGCAAACGTTTTTGCTGACGCAAGTTCCCATGGTTATGGTGGATTTGTTGAAATGTGTAACGCATGTTTGTCAGGAGACGGATCGGAATCCGCACCGGTAGAAAATACCGTTGTTAAGGAGCAAGGGAGCCGCGCGTCTCAAATTCCCGGTAATTGCGAGTTAGTGGTGGACAGAGGTAATTCCTTTGATCGTTATATATTTAATGATGGGCGACTCCCGGAAGCGAGTGCGCAAGTCGGTTTTGATAGATCGATAGATACTAGTATTTCGCGTGTTGGCGGATTCGTAAAACTCCCGGAAGAGAGTGGTTATTGTTTATCGGAAAATGTGATCAATATTGATGGTCGATTCATTGGGGGATCAAAACTCCGGGGAGAGAGTTGTCTTGTAGATCCGGGATGTGAAAATTATCTCCCGGAAGAGAGATATCTTAATTACTGTGGTTGGCATGAGATATGTAAAATTCATCCCATGCATGATAGAAATGGTTTGTTAATTAAGGATAGGGATGTTTGTTCGGTAAGCGATCTAAATATTGGAAGCCATCTTTCCAATTCAGAAATATTCGGATCATGGACGAGTGATGAGTCGCTCAAAAGTTCCACATGGAGGGAGCTAGAAGCTGTACATCGGGTTGTTATGAGTAATTTGAAGATATTGAAAAATCGTCATATTAAGATATTTTCAGATAATCAAAATGTTGAGCGTATTTTACACGCTGGTAGCAGAGTTAATGAGCTCCATAACTTATCATTAGCGATAAATTCAGTTTGTGAGCAGAACAGGATCACATTTAACTCTGTCTGGATCCCAAGGGGTGATAACCTTCTTGCAGATCATTTGAGTAGGTGTCAGGATAGTGATGATTGGTCCATTTCTGAAGATATTTATAGAAAATTGGATAAAATGTGGGGTCCTCATGATGTAGATAGGTTTTCAACACATTATAATAATAAATGTAGGAGGTTTAACTCTAGGTGGTGGGTACCTGGCACGGAAGCTATAGACGCATTTGATCAGACTTGGCGCGGTGAACTGAATTGGTTAGTTCCGCCTCCAAAGCATATAATGAGCTGTCTGAGGAAATTAGCATCGGAAAATGCTCGAGGTACTTTGATAATTCCAAAATGGCAGTCTGCACCATTTTGGCCGTTTATTACTGATTTGCAAAACGAATATAAATATTTTGTAAAAGGTGCACTTGAATTGCCAAACTCAGGCGCTGTGTGCAAAGGCAAAGGAAACAATGGAATGTTCGGTGAGAATTTTTTATCATTCAGCATGGTTGCATTACATTGCGTTTTTGAAGAAAACCAATAAGGGAAAAGATGTTATTTACGTTTTCTGGTGTTTGATAAATAATTCTTTTTCACAGGTATTGGCATAAGAGCGTCTTTGAAACGTAAATTTGATGAGGCTGATGTACATATTGTCGATCAAGATCGGATTATAGACACAATGGCTATACAAATGGTGTCGGCAAGGGCTGATACTACTGTGACCAAATACTGCTATCAAATCAGAGCGTTTGACGATTTCTGTGAGAAAAAAGGTATTTCTTCGAGGCCAGCGTGCTCCATTCACGTCGCAATGTATTTATCACAAATGATCGATGCAGGAAAATCGGATAAAGTGATTTCATCATCTCTTTACGCTATCAAGTGGCTTCATCGAATGAACGATTACCCCGATCCAACGATAAACTCAACTGTGTTAATGTTAGTTGAAAGTGCCAAACGTTTGAATTCCAAACCCATAGTAAAGAAGGACGTTATAAGCACACAGAACTTGATTGAACTTTGCAGTATGTATTTAGAGTCACGAGACATCATCGTTTTGCGGGACTTATCTATGATTGTATTAGGATTTGCTGGGTTTTTACGGTTTAACGAAATCGTAGATTTAAGATGTTGCGATCTACGATTTAGTACGGATCATTTGGTTTTGTATGTTAAGAAAAGTAAAACAGATGTATATAGGTCTGGTAGAGAAGTATTTATCGCAAAAGGTGAAACTAGCGCTTGTCCGATTGCAATGTTGAAAAGGTATTTACAGTGCTCAGGAATGCCTGTTGATTCCGAATTATATCTTTTTCGGGCGGCTTGTAGATCCAGGTCAAAGTGCTTTCTTTTAAAACGGAACAAAAAGCCGAGTTATTCTCGTTCTAGAGTATGTATTGTCTCTCGGTTGAAATTAGTTGCTCCAGATTTGCATCTAGGAACTCATTCCCTGAGAGCCAGTGGCGCTACTGCTGCAGCTAACGCCAGTGGCGTTTCTGATCGTTGTTTAAAGCGTCACGGGCGTTGGAAAACGGACATGGCGAAGGATGGGTATATTGAAGATTCTGTAGAAAAGAAATTATTTGTCACAAAACAGTTAAAATTGTAATATTGTTCTTTGATTTTAGAATTCGAATAGCATTCAGTGCACTATAATTTGTAGCGTTCAAGCGCTCGTCTGGGCCGTTGCAAAGAAGGTGTTGTTTTGTATTTGAGAAGGTGTTCAGACTTACAAATTCTCTGTGGTACGTAGTAAAGCAGAGAATGCTTGTCTTAACACGGTAAACACACAAAGGGTTATTGTGTATTGTAGTTGCACGGGATGTGCTGCACGGGATGTGCGCTCGGGTATGAGTATATATAAGGTAGTTATAGGGCGTGTTTGTCAGTTCCACGCTAGACTTCGCTCGTTAGACTGCTTACACAGAATGCTATTCGATTATTTGAAAGTTATATTGCTTCACACATTAAACTAGGTTGAGTTCCGACAGCCATATTTCCCTAGGGGTATTCTGAGAAACACTGGTTGTTTCGCGCATGCCACGGATGCACGGTTCCTCTTTAAAAAAAAAGGGGGGGTTTTACGTGGGCGGCCAGGACCCTTCTGATGGGAGATACATGTATGTGAAGCTTGCTAAATGAAAATTACTTAAGTACAAGATATAATGTCATAACCTAAGTTGGTGGATTGGGTTAACCGTAATACATGTAAATTTATGTATCTATATGCACGCGCTGTTTGCGCATATTGGTCGCTCTGTCTAACAATAAAGCGCTCGTCTGGGCCGTTGTCAAGCGCTCGTCTCGGCCGTTGCAAAGAAGGTGTTATTTTGTATTTGAGAAGGTGTTCAGACTGATATATACAGTTTAAAGATCGCGGGTTCGATTCCCTGCCGGGTCAAACTAAAGAATTTAAACATGGTAGTAATGGTTGTCCTCCTTAGCATTTAGGGTCGCGCGGTTAGTATAACGACCGACTGACTGGTGTGAGGGTAAATTGACTAGTAGTACTGGTAATTTACCCAGGAAATACAGTGATATAACTGAAAATTTGCTGAAACCGGCATAAAAACACCAAACAATCAATCAATCAAATCGCCTTAATACTTTTACGTAAAATGTAAACTGGATTCCGAATTACATGCTGGTGATGTATACCAAAATAAATAGATATGGGGTTTCTTGTTAACCTAAGGAAATGAAATAACAACTGTTCGTTGCAATTTTTTTTACATGGTATGCTATTTACGTCGAATCTGATAAATAAAATACAGAAATTAGAAAACGGGGGATCGGTCGAATATTGGCCGTAGCATGAACAAACCAACGTTATTGCCTCTGCGTAAGATATCGACACAGATCGGCCGGCGCAGTCCGCGCAGGCTAATCTGTGCCGACATATTCCGTCTCTGGGAGATAGAGGTATAGAGTAATGATTCCTGGAACAGAAAATCCACTGGAGGGGAAAAGTGTCTGTCCGGGTAGACCTGCGTGACATGCTTAGGCTGATCCGGGTCAAACCTTTCCACAGAGTCCACAATGTTGGTTTTCTCGCGGGTCGGCTCATATAGTAACACACTTTTTGAGCATTTGATCGTCTAAATTAGAGTATTACTTGCATTATTAATTAAGATTTTCAGGAAAGAATTCCTCGAGAGCGGAAGATCAGTGCTCCATTTCCGGTTGTGTCATACCAAATGTTAAGTAAATGGTAGTAGCGGCTTCCCTCATTGGCCTTCCGAATGACGTGCTGGTGATATGATAACCTTACTAGCAATACTGGCAACATGCCAAGGAAACGTGCCGTGATATTATTTAATTACTTTTCGTTGAAAGCCGCTTAGAACAGCATACTAAAACAACTAGGAACAATATGGCATATCATTATATTCGAGGACAAAGGAAACGCCTCAGGTTTAATAATTTCCCTTCTCACCTATATAGACAAGTACGTACATCTGTGTGGTATATGTTGAATAGTGATTCGGTCACAACAATGAACGTGATTATGTGCTCATTCACGGCGACTAGCACAGTGACGATCAGATACATACCGAACAAGACAACTAGAGATCATGTGTTGATTGAAAAGTCGTCTGCTAACCTAAACACTTCATTTAAAATCCTTAATGAACGTGAAGTTGTAACTTCGGATAATTTACCTATAATATTCGCGATCGCTTTCACCCCTTTTATACCGAGGGAAAGTCAATCACGTATGTGTATTGCTTGGAATAAATGCACACAACAAAATATAAGTGTATACCAGTCCCATATAGAAAATAATATTGAAAAAACATTTATACCAGGCAGCGACTCGTGTAATTATTCGCCAGACTTTATAAACGATAGCTTAACTGACATCATTTTACAAGCCTCCAAAAGTCTCCCGACAAGTCACTTCAATAGACATGCCAAACCGCATTGGTCTTCTGAGGTAAAGCAATCGTATACACAAATGCTTCATCTACGCAACATTTGGTTCGAATCTGGAAGGCCTAGGGACCAATCCAAAGTTTACTTGTCCTATAAACAGGCAAAAACTGCGTTTAGGCGTACAGAAAGACACGCCCGCGAGATGTACGAAAACGCAGTTTTCGACCAACTCAATAAAGCAGCCTAACTAGACTATAGGGTATTCTGGAAGCTGCTTCGTCAGAAAAGTGGTAAAAACTTCGACACTTGCTCACAAATAGTAGTTGGAGAGAGTACATTTGAAACACATGAAGTAACTAACGGCTTTCGCGAATACTTCGCCCATGTATTTGACAATACGTGTACTGACGATACCATTAACAGCCCCTTAAGTAATGAACTCAGTAACTATTTCAATACCCGCGGAAGTCAAATCGTCCAAATCATTACACGCGAATTCAGAACGGACGAAATCGAAAGCGTAGTCAAAATCCTCCAAAAGCGTAAATCTCCTGGGATTGACTGTATCCTTAACGAGCATGTTATACACGCAGGCAAACCGATAGTACATATACTAACATTACTGTTCAACTCTATCCTAAAGTACGAAAAGTTACCTAAAAAGTGGCAAACTAGCGTTCTTATCCCGATCTACAAGGGCAAAGGAAAAAACAAATCCGACCCTTCTAGCTATCGTCCTGTCTCTCTTTTGCCGTGCTTTAGTAAACTATTTGAGAAGCTGCTTTTGAATCGAATACAAGCATATTTATCTCTGTGTAAGAGTCAATTCCCATGCCCCCAACAACACGGCTTCCAAAAACAATTAAGTTGTATTACTACGTCGTTCAACGTCCAGGAAACTGTGTACTACACCGTTGAGCGTCAGAGTGACGTCTATGTCGCTAGTCTTGATCAAAAAGGCGCATTCGATACAGTCAGACATAAATCCCTAATGCTTAAGCTCGTACGGATGGGACTCGTTGGTAAAATCCTTCGAATCATCCGTGATTCTTACACCGATTTAAATTGCTTAATTCGCTATACTAACCATACGTCCGATACCTTCAACGTGGTGCGCGGGGTACGTCAGGGAGGGGTGATGTCCACTTTCCTCTATCTGGTCTACATCAATGCCCTTATAACTGAACTACAAGACAGCAACTTAGGAACAAAAGTATTGTCTACAACGGTTAGCAACCCGTCATTTGCTGATGACATATCATTAACAGCCATTTCCCCCCTCAATTTACAGAAAATGACGGATATCGTGTACAAGTATTGCAAAACATGGTGTATTGATATTAACGTGAACAAATCAAATGTCATTGTGTTTAGCACAAAGCGTCAACCGCCAGCGGTCGGAATTATGTATGGCGAGCATTTTATCCCCCAAGTAAAATCCTTAAGCCACCTAGGAATTACTCACGATTCGAACATGAAACTGAGTAAACGTATCAATGACAGGATTCAAAAAGCCCGTAATGCCCTTTTCTCCATGGTTGGGCAAGGTGTCAATCCCCAAGGAGTCAATCCAATGGTTTCCGCAAGTTTATATTGCAAAATTATACTCCCTATCCTCCTGTACGGAGCAGAGATTTGGAGAGATTTGGAGTAATATGACTACCGCTGATGTGAAACATCTCCAAACATTCCAGCATTATGTCGCGAAAAAGATACAAGGGTTCTCTCGAAGAACCAGATCTGACATGGCGGAGTCAATGCTCGGTCTGTATAGGGTATCAAGAATAATCGATAAGAGGAAATTGATGTTCCTTCACAAAATACTGAAGCTACCAGATTATTGTATAACGAAAGAAATTTTTGTCTAGAAGTACTATATGTACATGTCAGACAAAAGTTCAGTTACTCTTGGTTTCGTCCCAGATGTATGTCATATAGTCAACAAGTATAACCTCCACTCAATTCTGAACAACTATTTTCATACTAATTCACTGCCGTCTAAATGTGCATGGAAGTCCCACTGTACGTAATGTTGTTCACACCCGCGAACAATTCCTACTAAAAGAACGTTTGTCGACTCACCCAGATTTCCTGTTTTTTCATACGCTGCAGCCTTGCACTGAACCTTGCATTGTTTACAAGGTATCAAATGTCAGTACCTTTCGACCTATCATGAGTGCGGTAGCTAAGCTATGGTCACGCCCAACATTATGTATCAATACTGTCTGCACTATATGTAATCAACCACAACAAGAAGAGTTAGTACACATACTTTCTGATTGCCATGACATTGTAGGACTGAAGCAAAAATGAAAATCCACACTAATCAGAAATTGCAGTAGATCCTTCGCACACGATATATACGCTCTAGATAGCTACTCATTCACGCTTAGCATGTTAGGTGCGCCAATAATAACTCTACCAATAGAATTACAAAGAAAGGCATTTCTAGAAATAACCTTTAATTACATATACCAGTGTCTTAAAATGTATCTTTAGTAATGAAAATACATTTCAATACAGCTGGGTATGCATATAATCAATAGATACTTGAGATATCATTCTGATTTATTTCACCCCCCCCCCCCCCCCCCCTTTTTTTTTTCATGTCTACATGTACTGTATTTGAGTTTATTCATGTTTTGCTCGTTCGTTCATTTGTTCATTTGTTTGTGTACATTTCTTTTTCTTTTTCATATATTTGTTTAATGTGTGCATATTGTACGATATCTCCTACATAGGAGGCAATAAAGAGATTGTATTGTATTGTATTGTATGCAATACACGTTTCCTAATGATAGCGTATTCGGCGGTAGGCAGTGGCAGTGGTCATGAAGGAGTGCCCTCTGGTAAGGCACATGTCCTAGCCTAGTGCTGGTTTGTTTACTGAATGAGTCAACTGTCGTCGTGATATAGTATAGAACAGAACAGAAATTGTAATTGTCATTAAAATCAAACAAGCTCATAGTCACATACAACATACATATACGCCTGTAATAAAAAAAAGAGATTGTATTGTATTGTATTGTATGCAATACACGTTTCCTAATGATAGCGTATTCGGCGGTAGGCAGTGGCAGTGGTCATGAAGGAGTGCCCTCGGGTAAGGCACATGTCCTAGCCTAGTGCTGGTTTGTTTACTGAATTAGTCAACTGTCGTCGTGATATAGTATAGAACAGAACAGAAATTGTAATTGTCATTAAAATCAAACAAGCTCATAGTCACATACAACATACATATACGCCTGTAATAAAAAAAAGAGATTGTATTGTATTGTATTGTATGCAATACACGTTTCCTAATGATAGCGTATTCGGCGGTAGGCAGTGGCAGTGGTCATGAAGGAGTGCCCTCGGGTAAGGCACATGTCCTAGCCTAGTGCTGGTTTGTTTACTGAATGAGTCAACTGACGTCGTGATATAGTATAGAACAGAACAGAAATTGTAATTGTCATTAAAATCAAACAAGCTCATAGTCACATACAACATACATATACGCCTGTAATAAAAAAAAGAGATTGTATTGTATTGTATTGTATGCAATACACGTTTCCTAATGATAGCGTATTCGGCGGTAGGCAGTGGCAGTGGTCATGAAGGAGTGCCCTCGGGTAAGGCACATGTCCTAGCCTAGTGCTGGTTTGTTTACTGAATGAGTCAACTGACGTCGTGATATAGTATAGAACAGAACAGAAATTGTAATTGTCATTAAAATCAAACAAGCTCATAGTCACATACAACATACATATACGCCTGTAATAAAAATCGATCTGTATAATCAACCAGCGTTTATACATTATCTTGATAGTATGGGACCTCATTAACCCTTTCGCTGCCAAAGGCAATTAAAGGCTTTTGCCATCAATTGCAGATTCAGGTGAGCTGTCTCTCTTGAAATCTGCACTGTTTGCCACTCAGACATCAACTTTTACTAATTTCCTGTTGGACGTTAAAAGGAGTCCACTTTTCTGCTTGGAAGAGTCGACTCTGTGAAAGAGTTTACAAGTTAACGACTTAAATACAATTATTTGCGCCGTTTTCTGTAACTCCATTCAATTTAGCAAACGTTTTGAACGTCCTTGCCTTTCACCATTGCTCGCATACAACAATTGTGCAGCATACGAATTGAAAAACATCTATGCAAAAATAGGGAAAGTTTCTCTTAAGTGTAAAGTTATTGAAAATACTTACAAACTTAAATGCAAAAGCAATCCCCCATTTTGTCAAGATGTTTTACAAGTTGCCTACGTCTGCACGTGATACAAAGTGTTGATATAAGAACTTTTTAGACAATGTTACAAATAGGATCACAACTAATAGTGACTGTTTAGTGTAGAGTAAATAGGTCATCTAACATGTCCGCCTTTTGGACTAAGCGACGAAGGAAGAACCAGATCTACCTGCAAATCCACGTTACCTTATCATACTTTTCATTGTTCGGTATGGCGTATATGCGTAATAAATACGACCAACACTAGGAAGTTGGTCGCGATTGCCGTTTATTTCATATCCTCCGGTGGTCGGTTTTATTGCCGCGTGTTTTAGATATTTCAACCTACCTTCAGTAGGTCTGTATCAAACATTTTACGACATTCATTGGCGAATTCATGGCGAAATTTACGGTAAAAAGCAAATTTGTTCACGATAAAACACATTTTAGACGGCTTCTGGAAAATGACATCGATTATTGTCCGAAGTTAAGTATGTGTCTTATTCTAAATAAGGACAGATAACTAGATACGAGAGAGTGAACAGGTCCTTTCCGCACAATACTTCTCTTAATCCTATGTGGTGGGTACTCAAAAGAATCGTCTTACTGAAACGATCATTTTGAGAACCCACAACATAGGGTTTAAATGTTAAATAAGGATTTAAGAACATGAAAACTGCCCCTTACTTAGAGCTCTGATAAGGATATAAAAGGTCGCGACAATTGCAAATTGTATTTGAACAAGTACATTGGAAAACGTACTTTTTTGTGAGCAACAAGGATCACGATCAGCCTATGCATCTGCTCCAACTGATCGGAATCTACACAAGTTGACCTTATATTCTAAAAAGCTTGTGCAAGTTGTATGTGAACACAGTACATCTTGGTCAGACAACGCGGATACTGATCTTAATCTATACTGTAACAAAGGCCAGCGTGAACCTTTTCCAATACACCGGCTAATATATTTAGCCAATCAAATGTATCTCAGTCTTTCGCGACGCAGGTTGTCAAATCTAGGGGTGTGTGAGTCCCAACCAAAACTTTGCCAACATTCTTTCCGACGTTTGACAAAAGTCACTGCGACAAACGTCATTCGTCTCTCATTAACGGTATATATCATATAACGGTTAAATGTGGAAAGGCAACTAGTTGCTTGGAAAGACTGTTCCGTTACGTACTAGTGTGAAAAAGCTGAAAAACACATGATGACACAAACATATTCATCTGATTGTATCAAAAAATAAACTGAGGCAATTATGTAAATCAAAGCTGAAGATACATACTGAAAATAACTTTACGGGACGTTAATGATTTAAGACTGCACATCGTTGGTTGCTTAACATGAATAACAGCTTGTAACATTATCCCCCTTGCACACGCATTTTGGAGCATTTGCAGCAAACGACTTTTGAAAACATTGTGAACAAGGAGAAATTGCTTATATTGAGCATTTCTTCCTTTTGCCACAATGCTTTCAACTTTATAATGAAACGTTCAAATATAAAGCTTTTCAATAATATTATCTAGAAGTTTTCAAAGTCGTCTGTTGCATACTTGAAAGGGTTAAGAAACTTGTGTTACCCCTTTCCCACATACAACAATTCTGCAGCAGACGACTTTGAAAACATCTTGACAAAATATGAAAATGTTTTATGAATGAAAGTGTAATTATTGAATAGAGTTTAAAACATTGTGGCAAAAGAATAAGTTGTTCATTATGAGCATTTTTTCCTTTACCCACAATGATGTTATCAAAAGTCGTCTGCTGCAGAAGCTTCAAAAAGCTAAACATTCAGACAGCAAGAACTGGCTATAAATAAAGCAGGGGTTTACCAAACGAACCCTGATCGTTCTTTCGATAAATGTGAATAACGATCAGAGGACGATCTGATCTGAACCTCCACATTTGCCAGATGTTTATTGAAACGTTCTGTTACTGATTGTCGAACATCGAATAGTAAGGTTAGACTGCGCGTATTAGCAGCTTGCTATAGAGATTCATAGGTCTCGACTGCCATAAAGCTTATGTGTAACACGTAATCAACATAACACAACACATTCGATATCTTGAAGAAAATCGTCAATAATTTGCTTCCTGATGCAGAACTGATACACGATCGCGTGTAAACAGGTTGTCCCAAAGGAACCGTCGAAAAGCTTGATGCGATTTAATCATTTTAACATCTAAACGAACAGCTAAAATTTACATATTATCAAAGAACATCTGTTTGTGGCAATATCCTGATTGCATCAGTCGTCATAAACGTGAACATAAAAGGGCTATAAAGGACACATGTGACAGTTGTAAAACCTACAAACACAAGCTTAGTATAAGCTCTCGTACGTTTTCGTAGCAACCGCTAGACTGGTCATCGAGACATTGTGAGACACATGTGATCGTAATTAAGCCGGGAAACTATGTAGCTATGTACGGACTACTAGGTACAAGGTAAGTGGGGAGTTCACTGGTCTTTTCATCACAATATCGCACTGACTACACGACCAAACCCACTGAGAGGATTTGTAAGAGTACCTACAACATAATACGACTTGATTGTCGAATAAAGACTGATGCAAAATACATTTTATCTAGACCTTATAGACTGTTTTATAGCCGTACCACACAGAACAGCGAACCTGAAAGTTATTATTACACCGGTGGAAATAAACAAACTGCGCAGTTTATGCTGAGGATCGAAAGGGTAAAATGTATTCACAAAGGTTTCTTGAATGGTGCATAGCAAATAAGACTGCGGAAATTCAGCGGCTGATCTGGATCTATGTGGTTTTAGGGTCTAACGGTTTGTTTTCGCAGATCACCGCTCATATATACTCCTTCAACCCTTTGCCACACACAACAAATCTGCAGGACGCACAGGCAATTACTTTATTTAATGACAAAGGATTTTTCTTAAGAAAATAATTGGAAAAATTGAGGTAAAATGAGAAAGTACACGGTGTGTGTGTGTTTGTATGTGTGTGTGTGTGTGTGTGTGTTTTCAGCAATGTTTTTAATAACCGTCCGCTTTCAAAGTGTTTGTTTCAGAGTGAGATCGATTTAAGATAAATAGGGATTTGTTTAATTGGGCCTTGCAAATAATTGCGATCCGTAATTTAGACAACAAGAAAACGAGATTTCTGTTGCCGATAATGAAATAAATGGATACAACACGGAGGCTTCCATTTTGAATTTTGACTCCAGACTGGAGATGTGCGTTCACGAGAACCATGCGTCTGCGCATGCGCCATCGATACACGTACCCCCTGACCCTACCCCATTGAGTTCGTCATGAACTTAGCCATAAGCTACTCTATATAGTCCAACTCACGAAAGTACCGTCGTGAATGTTGTCAAAATGTTTTCAAAGTCTGCTGCAGAATTGTTGTATATGGGAAACGGTTAACAAAATTTTGTCAGTGGCAATAAAGCCCCATTTTGTCATGTAGCGGACTATTTACAAAACATGGTGCCCTTGTTTTGAGGATAATACCACAGATGTGTGTCACCTAGTTCTGGATGTCGAACGTGATGTCTGCATATGGTGACATTAATTACATGTTATAACGACGGATATATTGTGGAAATCGATAGTTTTATGCAAAATATACGAACCTTGTCTAGCAATTTTTGGGGGAATGTCATATTGAAACTCCGTTTTGATAACATTTAAAATGATTTTGGCGCACAACTGCTGTTGCTACACATTCGGTATTTTGTTAAAATTACATTTATATCTTCATAAAATATTCGGACGGTAATGTTTATTCTTCTGAGACTTTTCGAAAGATTGTAGTCAGGGGCATAGCATTGCAATAATCAATGTGTAGGCCGTCTCGTGAGATAATCAACATTGTGGACTCTGCGTAAAGTATCGACCCGGATCAGCCTAAGCATGCCACACAGGCGCACCCGGATAGACACTTTTCGCCTCCTGTGGATTTCCTGTTTCAGGAATGACTACTCTTATTACGGAATGTGTCGGCCGGATCAGTCTGCGCGGACAGCGCAGGCTGATCTGGTCGATACGTTACGCAGATGTATATCGCCGCAGCTGCATGTTGGGGCATTTTGAGTACAAATGTGTAGGCACGTGCCTACAGTACCTAAAGGGAGCTACGCCCCTGGACTATTCTTCAGTACTGGTTAGAGAAAGCCAGGACACTCATGTCTCGATGAACTGACCACCGTGATATTCATAAAAGAATGTTGAAAACGGCGTAAAACCCCAATTCATCGATTATTCAAGCTTAACAGCGTACGTACATTAGTTTATATCATGAGCATTTCTCGTTTTAAAATGTCTTCGTATTTATATAATAAAGTCAAAATCACGTCCCTCCATCTGTTAGGACTATGTAAACATTGCCAGTTGTTCCCAACTTCCCACAACTAGAATAAGTATCTCCCTTGTCGGCCATTTCTATGTTGAATATAGAAATATCAAATACAAGCATACTGCGACGATAGTTCTCTCTTGCCTCTACTCTCACGACACCGCACGAATGATGAAACAAGCTATCGAGTTGTCGCGAGAACAGCGTCAAATTCACTTGCATAATTCTTCTCCTCGTGTAAAAGTACGGGAAACGGAAGTTGTAATGGCTATGTGAAGTGCTCTCTGGTTGGTCGATATTTGGTATTGTCCGGATTTTTAGCCAATCAGCGATCAGCTAATAGGAAACAATTTCTTTTTGTGTCGATATATTTAGTTTTGACGTGTCTGTGTTTTCCGCGGAAATGGTACCCCTTACGGTAACTCAAATATTAAGAAAACGAAGAGACGGATCAAAAATCGGGACGATCCTTCGATGTAGCAACTGATGGGCTACACATCGCACACCGAGTGGTTTCTAAATTCGAAAAACTGTGGGAGGAGATAGTTTTCGCAAGAAAATCAGTTTTCGCCCGTTTCCATAGCAACGATGGTTTCTATGGCGACCATACTACAAAAGTAACAACTAGAGCCTAGACCCCTCATCATTACCAAGTTTGGTCGAAATCCGTTGAATAAGGGTATTGAAAATCACTGTATATCAAGATCGACCTGCGTATCCGTGCAGTTAAACACTTTGCTCTTCACAAGGGGAAATTGTTCTTATGATAAGTTTATATATTTTCCACAATGGTTTCAAAAGTCTTCTGCTACAGGGAAAACGTCTCTATGTTGGAAAGGGTTAACATGTTTTAAATTTGAGATATGTTTAGTACAGATGGAAGAAAGAATAGGCAGAAGGAAGAGCGAACACCCCCCTACGCTTCACCACTAAGGCAAAACGAATGACCATATAAGAAAAAATTTAACCATGTGGTTACATGGAATAAATTAATACATTGTTTTTTTGTGTCTTTTGTCACACCTTCAACTACCTATAAAACTGATCGTGTACGCGAGTGGATATATGGATGGACGACGCCAAAAAGGTTATCAAAACTAATACGTGAGTTCATGTCTTGTAGAAGATATTTACATAACTAATACACATGTGTGTTATCTCGATTGAGCAACATCACACGAACATCGTCTTTCGGTGACTTTAACATTATTTTTTCCAACTTAAAGGTTACAATACACCAAGAATTAATCCTACTTTCTTTCCATAATGCAAGAAAGAACTCACCAGTCAAAAAAGCTTACCGTTATTTTGGACCAAATTGGGCCCGGACAAAGCCGGTATTTAGCATTCTCTACTTTCACTTTCAAACAAGTTCAAAATACTAAAAGTGATCAAATCAATCATTTCCAGAACATCCTATACACATTTACAATAATGTTAAACTCAATGGCATATATTCAATGTATTCTGGTGATGGTATATACTCATTTCTATGCAAACAAAGGCTTTCTTAGGGACTACTGTGGTGTACATGTATATCAGCCTGGCCCGCGGATGTATTTAGCGTAATTTGACCTAAAGACGATTCTAATTTGACGCAGCCGCAGCTGAGAAAATATTCTTAAAGTGCTCAACTCCATTTAACATAAGAAATGGCCACCAGGGGACGTAACTAGTGTAGTTTCTGGAATTATGCGGAAGGTCAGATTTTATTTAACGTGGCTTAACGTCTAGCATTGTGTCCTAACACACATCGATTGAAAATTGTTTTTCATTTTATATTAAATTTGCAAATTAATTTATGTCCAAATTTAAAACGTTCTCTTGCAGCACCGACATCTGATAACAATGATGTAGTGGGGCATACTTTACAGAATGTTTGAAATGAAATAGAAATTAAAAAGCCTCTAGCATAATTTTGACAAAGCTAATTTGACTGTAAATTAAATTTCCGTGCTGTGTCTCAACTGATCAAATTATTTCAGTAATGGGTTTTCGATATTCACTACATAGTTGTTTAAATAGAGGGGTACAAACGAATTGTTGACTCTTCTGTAAGTCTATGGGCCCTCTACATCCGACCGGTTATATCATAAAGTAATCCATTTGACGAGAAAACCATCATTTTGGACTCTGCGTAAAGCATCGACCCGGATCAGCCTAAGCATACCGCGTAGGCTAACCCGGACAGACACTTTTCGCCTCCTGTGGATTTTCTGTTTTAGAAATCATTACTCTATACCTCTAACCCCCTTAGACGGAAAGTGTCGGCCCGGACTAGCCCGCGCGGATTGCGCAGGCTGATCTTGGTCGATACATTACGCAAATTTAATAATGTTGGTTTTCTCGTGGAACTTTATAAACAAGTTTATGTTAATAACAGTGTAGACATTGATCAGACTGTGATGATAGACAGACTGGTCTGAATCTACACTGCTCAAAAGAGTCAAAGTGTTCCTTTTCCCTTCGACTGGTTCATATATTAGTCGCCGGTAGAGGCTGGCGACTTCATTTAAACAGCTTTTCATATTTCACTCGAAAGGAGAAATTGTTTTCAGGAAAAACGAAATGTAAATGCCTTGAAAAGTATAACAATAGTAATTGTTTAAAACACTTAGTTATGAAACATTTGAAAAATAAATACATATTATCAGAGACCTAAATATAATTATATCTGATGTTTCCAAAGGTCTAAGTATTTATTCTATTATTCTCGTATTTAAGTTCATGTCATCCCTAATTTGACAAGCAGTAAATCGTAATGTTGAAATAGCATTACAATGTCAGTATTAAATAACGTCAATTCCTCTTTTTAGTAGTAGCTCTTCAACATTACTGAACGTTCTTTCAAGGATAAAGCCTTGAGCTCAACATTACTGAACTTGTTTCACGGAAAAAGCCTTGAGCTCAACATTATTGAACGTTCTTTCAAATTAAAAGAGATGTCGTGATTTCTGTAGATTTAATAAAATGTTAATGTATCTCTTAAATAGACGAAATATGTATAGACTGTTTCTAATCAGATCGATGCATATAGAATCAAATCAAAGACAAGTTATAGCAGCTTGCTCCCAGATTGGTTAATGATTTTACAATGAAATCATTTGATTGAATATATCTAACAAGACTTTTGATTCACCACAACGACATAAATCATTCAACTATATTATTTACAAAAAAAAAAAAAAAAATTGTATCGTACTTGGAATTTTTTAAATTTGTGATTTGGATCACAACAAGCATTTTGCTTGCGCCGTGCATATTTTTTATGAATCGATGACACTAGAGCTCTCATCTTAATGAAGTTTAAACAAAATTGTCTGCCTTTTTAGATTAATGTTTAAACAAGAGCACCGCGTACGGCACAGACGCTCGACTTATAGGGAGAAAACAGTACCATTACTAGGCTAGAACATGTTCCTTGCCCAAGGGCACTCCTCCATGACCGTTGTACCGCGACTTGGGATCGAACCCGGGACACCCGGTTGCAAACCCCGACGATAACCACTCGAAAACAGCGGACTGTGTGAACGTATGAGGATAATGTTAACATCTTTGATATAAGGATTATAGTTATTTAGCAAAGTTAATATAATTTTGAGAAATAAGGAGACAGTTCCTATTTTCAGTAATGTAATGGCAATGCTTTTCCCAATGTTTTTACAGTAGAATGATGGAAATTCGTCCTATGTAGCCTTATTAGAGAAAGGGTTAAATGGCTCTATAATAGCTAATAAATCACGATTTGTCATTTTGTTTGTGGCTTTATTGAAAAATACATAACTTCCAAAACTCTGACACATACATCCAGATATTTGTAGAATTTTAAAAGTCCTGGTATTATTCCACTATAAAATCCCTACACACATGTATATATATTCAGACTTATGAATGCCACAATGACTCAAATGCATCACTGTCTATGATCAATAACTGGTGAGCAGGTGTGGCCAACCATTCTTTTTGAACCATTCGTTTTGAGATTGAGATTGGTCATAAACAATGAAAGGCTTTCATTAATTTTTATTAAAGAGAATTTACGTCATTTAAAATAAAAGCAATTTATTATCAATCTTTACTTGACCCCTATCCCTGATGTTATTATATGCTTTGCAGTTGTTTACTGTTTCTTCAACTTCAATAATTAAAGTGCTATTCATTAATGCAGTCTGAATGCCCGGCGACATTAATTTCAAGCATCAAATTACTCTTGTACTCATAGAAGTCATCATAAACCTATACGCCGATCTTGTTAGCAGTATAGTCCATCTAGAGAAATGTAAAAATCACGCACCAACTTCTTTAATATCATAACATATAACCAGAATCAGACGACAAGATTATTTTTGCATCTGCAAACATTATTCTGGTGAGCATCTGCAAGAAGTACTCTGGTGAACCTCTGCAAACAGTCCTATTGTAAGCCACTGCAAACAGTACTCTGGTAAGTCTCTGCAAACAGTCCTATTGTAAGCCACTGCAAACAGTACTCTGGTAAGTCTCTGAAAAAGGTACCCTGGTGATTCTCTGCAAACAGTACTTTAGTAAGTCTCTGCATACAGTACTCTACTAAATCTCTGCAAACAGTACATTAGTGAGCCTCTACATACAGTACTCTGCCGAGTCTCTGCATATAGTACTCTAGGAAACCTCTGTCAATAGTACTCTAGTGAGCCTCTGCAAACAGTACTCTGGTAAGTCTCTGCAAACAGTACCCTGGTGATTCCTCTATAAACAGTACTCTGCTGAGTCTCTGCACATAGTATTCTAGGGAACCTCTGTAAACAGTACTCTAGTGAGTCTCTGCATACAGTACTCTAGTGAGTCTCCGTAAACAGTACTCTAGTGAGACTATGCATACATTACTCTAGTGAGTCTCCGTAAACAGTACTCTAGTGAGCCTCTGCATACAGTACTCTAGTGAGACTCTGCATACAGTACTCTGCCGAGTCTCTGTGAACAGTACTCTAGTGAGTTTTCGTAAACAGAACTCATAGTGAGTCTCTTTAAACAGTAATCTGCTGAGTCTCTGCAAACAGTACTCTAGTGAGTGTCTGTAAACAGTACCCTAGTGAGACTCTGCATACAGTACTCTGCTGAGTCTCTGTAAACAGTACTCTAGTGAGCCTCTGTAAACAGTACTCTAGTGAGCCTCTGTAAACAATACTCTAGTGAGTCTCTGCAAACAGTACTCTAGTGATTCCCTGTGAACATTACTCTAGTGAGTCTCTGTAAACAGTACTCTATTGAGACTCTGTAAACAGTACTCTGATGAGTCTCTGTGAACTCTATTGAGACTCTGTAAACAGTACTCTGATGAGTCTCTGTGAACAGTAATCTGCTGAGTCTCTGTAAAAAGCACTCTAGGGAATCTCTGTTAACAGTACTATAATGCGTCTCTGCAAAAACTACTCTAGTGAGTATCTGTAAACAGTTCTCTGCTGAGTCTCTGCAAACAGTACTCTAGTGCGCCTCTGTAAACAGTACTGTAGTGAACCTCTGTAAACAGTACTCTAGTGAGTCTCTGCAAACAGTACTCTAGTGATGCTCTGTGAGCATTGCTCTCGCGAGTCTCTGTAAACAGTACTCTAGTGAGTCTCTGTAAACAGTACTCTGCTGAGTCTCTGTAAACCGTACTCTGCTGAGTATCTTTAAACATTACTCTAGTGAGTCTGCATACCGTACTCCAGTGAGTATCTGCATACAGTACTCTAGTGAGCCTCTGCCTACTGTATTCTAGTGAGTCTCTGCATACAGTACTCTAGTGAGCCTCTGCATACTGTACTCTACTGAGTCTCTGTGAACATTACTCTAGTGAGCCTCTGCAAACATTACTCTAGTGAGTCTATGCATACAGTACTCTACGGAGTCTCTGTGAACATTACTCTAGGGAGCCTCTGTAAACAGTACTCTAGTGAGTCTTTGTAAACAGTACTCTGCTGAGTCTCTGTAAACCGTACTCTGCTGAGTATCTTTAAACATTACTCTAGTGAGTCTGCATACCGTACTCCAGTGAGTATCTGCATACAGTACTCTAGTGAGCCTCTGCCTACTGTATTCTAGTGAGTCTCTGCATACATTACTCTAGTGAGCCTCTGCATACAGTACTCTAGTGAGTCTCTGCATACAGTACTCTACTGAGTCTCTGTGAACATTACTCTAGTGAGCCTCTGCAAACATTACTCTAGTGAGCCTCTGCCTACTGTATTCTAGTGAGCCTCTGCATACATTACTCTAGTGAGCCTCTGCATACAGTACTCTAGTGAGCCTCTGCATACTGTACTCTACTGAGTCTCTGTGAACATTACTCTAGTGAGCCTCTGCAAACATTACTCTAGTGAGTCTATGCATACAGTACTCTACGGAGTCTCTGTGAACATTACTCTAGGGAGCCTCTGTAAACAGTACTCTAGTGAGTCTTTGTAAACAGTACTCTGCTGAGTCTCTGTGAACAGTAATCTGCTGATTCTCTGTAAAAAGTACTCTTAGGGAACCTCTGTAAACAGAACTCTAGTGAGTATCTGTAAACAGTATTTTTGTGAGTCTCTGTGAACAGTAATCTGCTGAGTCTCTGTAAACTGTACTCTAGTGAGCCTGTGTAAACAGTACTCTAGTGAGTCTCTTTAAACAGTACTCTAGTGAGCCTTTGCATACAGTTCTCTAGTGAGCCTCTGCATACAGTACTCTGCTGCGTCTCTATGAACATTACTCTAGTGAGCCTGTGTAAAAAGTACTCTAGTGCGTATCTGTAAACAGTTCTCTGCTGAGTCTCTGTGAACATTACTCTAGTGAGTCTATGTATACAGTACTCTAGTGAGTCTATGTAAACAGTACTCTAGTGAGCCTATGCATACAGTACTCTAGTAAGCCTCTGTAAACAGTACTCTGCTGAGTCTCTGCAAACAGTACTCTGCTGAGTCTCTGCAAACAGTACTCTGCTGAGTCTCTGTGAACAGTACTTTAGTGAACCTCTGTAGAAAGTACTCTAGTGAGCCTCTGCATACAGTACTCTAGTGAGTCTCTGCAAACAGTACTCTAATGAACCTCTGTAAACAGTACTCTAGTGAACCTCTGCATACAGTACTCTAGCGCGCCTCTGCATACAGTACTCTATCTGCTGAGTCTCTGCAAAAAGTTATTTAGTAATTCTTTGCAAAGAGTACTCTAGTAAGCCTCTGTGAACAGTACTATAATGGGCCTACGCATACAGTACTCTGCTGAGTCTCTGCATACAGTACTCTAGTGAGTTTATGTAAACAGTACTATAATGAGCCTATGCATACAGTACTCTAGTGAGCCTCTGTAAAGAGTACTCTAGTGAAGTCTCTGCAAACAGTACCCTAGTGAGTCTATGTAAACAGTACTCTAGTGAACCTCTGTAAACAGTACTCTAGTGAGCTTCTGCAAACAGTACTCTAGTGAGCCTCTGAAAACATTGCTCTTGTTTACCTATGTAAACAGTACTCTTGTGAGCCTCTGCACACAGTACTCTAGTGGGCCTTGCAAACAGTACTGTTGTGAGCCTCTGTAAACAGTACTCTAGTGAGCCTCTGCACACAGTTCTCTGCTGAGCCTACGCAAACAGTACCCTAGTCAGCCTCTGCAATCAGTACTCTAATTAGCCTCTGCAAACAGTACTCTAATTAGCCTCTGCAAACAGTACTCTAGTGTTTCTCTGTTAACAGTACTCTAGTGAACCTCTGTAAACAGTACTCTAGTGAGCTTCTGCAAACAGTACTCTAGTGAGCCTCTGAAAACATTGCTCTTGTTTACCTATGTAAACAGTACTCTTGTGAGCCTCTGCAAACAGTACTCTAGTGGGCCTTGCAAACAGTACTCTAGTGAGCCTCTGTAAACAGTACTCTAGTGAGCCTCTGCACACAGTTCTCTGCTGAGCCTACGCAAACAGTACCCTAGTCAGCCTCTGCAATCAGTACTCTAATTAGCCTCTGCAAACAGTACTCTAATTAGACTCTGCAAACAGTACTCTAGTGTTTCTCTGTTAACAGTACTCTAGTGCGTCTCTGCATACAGTACTCTGCTGAGGCTCTGCAAGTATTACTCTAGTGAACCTCTACATACAGTACTCTAGTGAAGTCTCTGCACACAGTACTCTAATGAGTCTATGTAAACAGTATTCTAGTGAACCTCTCTAAAAGGTACTCTAGTGAGCTTCCGCAAACAATACTCTAGTGAGTCTCTGCATGCAGTACTCTGGTGAGTCTCTGCAAACAGTACTCTAGTGAATCTCTGTAAACATTACTCGTGAACCTATGTAAACATTACTCTAGTGAACCTCTGTAAACATTACTCTAGTGAACCTATGTAAACATTACTCTAGTGAACCTATGTAAACATTACTCTAGTGAACCTATGTAAACATTACTCTAGTGAATCTCTGTAAACATTACTCTAGTGAACCTCTGTAAACATTACTCTAGTGAATCTCTGTAAACATTACTCTAGTGAACCTATGTAAACATTACTCTAGTGAACCTATGTAAACATTACTCTAGTGAGCTTATGTAAACATTACTCTAGTGAACCTATGTAAACATTACTCTAGTGAACCTATGTAAACATTACTCTAGTGAACCTATGTAAACATTACTCTAGTGAATCTCTGTAAACATTACTCTAGTGAACCTATGTAAACATTACTCTAGTGAACCTATGTAAACATTACTCTAGTGAACCTATGTAAACATTACTCTAGTGAACCTATGTAAACATTACTCTAGTGAACCTCTGTAAACAGTACTCTAGTGAATCTCTGTAAACATTACTCTAGTGAACCTATGTAAACATTACTCTAGTGAATCTCTGTAAACATTACTCTAGTGAACCTATGTAAACATTACTCTAGTGAATCTCTGTAAACATTACTCTAGTGAACCTATGTAAACATTACTCTAGTGAATCTCTGTAAACATTACTCTAGTGAATCTCTGTAAACATTACTCTAGTGAACCTATGTAAACATTACTCTAGTGAACCTATGTAAACATTACTCTAGTGAACCTATGTAAACATTACTCTAGTGAATCTCTGTAAACATTACTCTAGTGAATCTCTGTAAACATTACTCTAGTGAACCTATGTAAACATTACTCTAGTGAACCTATGTAAACATTACTCTAGTGAACCTATGTAAACATTACTCTAGTGAACCTATGTAAACATTACTCTAGTGAATCTCTGTAAACATTACTCTAGTGAACCTATGTAAACATTACTCTAGTGAATCTCTGTAAACATTACTCTAGTGAACCTATGTAAACATTACTCTAGTGAATCTCTGTAAACATTACTCTAGTGAATCTCTGTAAACATTACTCTAGTGAACCTATGTAAACATTACTCTAGTGAACCTATGTAAACATTACTCTAGTGAATCTCTGTAAACATTACTCTAGTGAATCTCTGTAAACATTACTCTAGTGAATCTCTGTAAACATTACTCTAGTGAACCTATGTAAACATTACTCTAGTGAACCTATGTAAACATTACTCTAGTGAACCTATGTAAACATTACTCTAGTGAATCTCTGTAAACATTACTCTAGTGAATCTCTGTAAACATTACTCTAGTGAATCTCTGTAAACATTACTCTAGTGAACCTATGTAAACATTACTCTAGTGAACCTATGTAAACATTACTCTAGTGAGCTTATGTAAACATTACTCTAGTGAATCTCTGTAAACATTACTCTAGTGAACCTATGTAAACATTACTCTAGTGAATCTCTGTAAACATTACTCTAGTGAACCTATGTAAACATTACTCTAGTGAACCTATGTAAACATTACTCTAGTGAACCTATGTAAACATTACTCTAGTGAACCTATGTAAACATTACTCTAGTGAACCTATGTAAACATTACTCTAGTGAATCTCTGTAAACATTACTCTAGTGAACCTATGTAAACATTACTCTAGTGAACCTATGTAAACATTACTCTAGTGAACCTATGTAAACATTACTCTAGTGAACCTATGTAAACATTACTCTAGTGAACCTATGTAAACATTACTCTAGTGAACCTATGTAAACATTACTCTAGTGAACCTCTGTAAACATTACTCTAGTGAACCTATGTAAACATTACTCTAGTGAATCTCTGTAAACATTACTCTAGTGAACCTATGTAAACATTACTCTAGTGAACCTATGTAAACATTACTCTAGTGAACCTATGTAAACATTACTCTAGTGAATCTCTGTAAACATTACTCTAGTGAATCTCTGTAAACATTACTCTAGTGAATCTCTGTAAACATTACTCTAGTGAACCTATGTAAACATTACTCTAGTGAACCTATGTAAACATTACTCTAGTGAACCTATGTAAACATTACTCTAGTGAACCTCTGTAAACATTACTCTAGTGAACCTATGTAAACATTACTCTAGTGAACCTATGTAAACATTACTCTAGTGAACCTCTGTAAACAGTACTCTAGTGAATCTCTGTAAACATTACTCTAGTGAACCTATGTAAACATTACTCTAGTGAATCTCTGTAAACATTACTCTAGTGAACCTATGTAAACATTACTCTAGTGAACCTCTGTAAACAGTACTCTAGTGAACCTATGTAAACATTACTCTAGTGAACCTCTGTAAACATTACTCTAGTGAACCTATGTAAACATTACTCTAGTGAACCTATGTAAACATTACTCTAGTGAATCTCTGTAAACATTACTCTAGTGAATCTCTGTAAACATTACTCTAGTGAATCTCTGTAAACATTACTCTAGTGAACCTATGTAAACATTACTCTAGTGAACCTCTGTAAACAGTACTCTAGTGAGCTTCTGCAAAAAATACTCTAGTGAGCCTTGCAAACAGTGTGGCTGTTGTACTCTAGTGAGCCTCTGCAAACAGTACTCTAGTGCGCCTCTGCATACAGTACTCTAATGAGTCTCTGCAAACAGTACTCTAGTTAGCCCCTGCAAACAGTACTCTAGTGAGGCTCTGCAAACAGTACTGTACTGAGTCTCAGCAAACAGTACTGTACTAGCTGAGTCTCAGCAAACAGTACTCAGCTGAGCATCTGAAAACGCAAACGCATCAGTCTCACTAGAAGATAATGCCTGCCTACATTTAAAAGAGTCATTTATTGAGGGTTTTATTCCAACAACGTGAATGTTACAGGCACATGCATATCTAGGTAATTACGTGTTTTAAAATCCATACGTGTTCCTTTGAGGAAGATGTTTATTGTCTTGACTCGTGATTTGGAAACATCTTTTCCAACATACAAAAGCATAACCTTACAAATGAAAAATTATTTCGATCTATTTGCTTCGATATACAGTATGCTGTAGATGTGTTGTTTGTGATAAATGAGTAAACTGGCGCCATCTACGGACACGGTCTGAGGCG
The DNA here is from genome assembly GCA_031761405.1 of Serripes groenlandicus. Taxonomy (NCBI): domain Eukaryota; kingdom Metazoa; phylum Mollusca; class Bivalvia; order Cardiida; family Cardiidae; genus Serripes; species Serripes groenlandicus. The sequence goes on from JASEVX010000002.1 coordinate 93,741,847, forward strand.
CTCAGCATGGTAAACATTGAATTATTTTCTATTTATATAAAACAAATGATCATGAGCCGTAATGAAAATATAAGGCGCAAAAGCTCTAATAACATTGTTATCCGAACCTTTTAACCCTTTCAGCGCCGAATTGTTTAAAGTAGACTCTTCCATGTTCAAACTCTGACGACTCTATTTTCATGTTATAGGATTTTTGGAATATCTTTATTACTCACAGCCAAACAATGCCGATTTCAGGTGAGACAGCTCGTTACGAGCTGACTCACCTGAATCTGTATTGTTTGCAAAAAAGCACAATATTGCCTTTGGCGCTGAAAGAGTTAAACCCGTAAATCTATCGCTTAGTTTGCAATTAAATAAATCATTATTCGTATATATGACCTCTTTAATATATCATGTTAGTCATACCTGTGTCAAAATGTCTTCGCAATTTGAATAAGAGATGTAAATATGCAATTTGATCTGATAGATCAAATAAATAAACGGTATTCAGCAAAAAACAACCACCATTATGCAACTGCACCTGATATATATTGAGGATCTTACATGAGTGCTTATTTGTTATTGTTTTTATGAAACGAGTCGACTGAAATAATATGACGCGAGGCTTTGCCGAGCGCCATATTCGTTTCAGTCGACGAGTTTCATAAAAACAATATCAAATAAGCACGAATGTAAGATTCTATTTATCACATAACACCATAAAAAGATTGTTTTCAATCTTTAAATCGATCTTTCTTCGTCCTCATATAAACAGTTAACCTTTTGATTTTATACAAAATTAGCAACAAGGCACTTATAACATTTCATTTATCGAGATTTATTTTCTTTAAACAATATGTTTAATAAATGCAGAAATTCAGAACAATTTGTAAACAATATGCTGTCATTTAAAGTGACGTCACACTGGAGTGACGTCACACGCGTGCTGTGAGTCGGCTATTTATGTAACTAGTTACATATGATATGTATAAATGTCACTGCTTTATGTCACTCCTAGCTGGAGTGCAAGCTATGTGATAAAACCTGATATGTCGACGCAATTTGAAGAAGACATGTCAATATGCAATTTGGTCTTTTAAATAAAATAAATAAACGGTGTTTCTGCGAAAAGTAACCGCAATGCATTTGATACAAATGTAGATCTAGATTGGTCAGTGCATACACGCAGTCTGATCTGTGTCCAAACTAGTTCACCAGTAAGCCATAGAAGGTTTCAAAAAACTTAAGTTAAACAGTACTCATTTGTACCACGAGCATGGATGCGCATGCGTGTCTTTTGTCCACACGTGTATCTTACAGCACCGCTCAAATGTCAAGGTCAGTAAATATGATCGAGATAATTAATCGATTGTTTGGTGTTTTACGCCGCTTTCAACAATGTTTCACAGTCAATCGTTATGCTAACTCCGCACTCAATCCTGGGTGCCAAGGAGCGTAGCCATTACTTCAATGTTTGGGGTCTTTTTGTATGACACCGAATTTTAATTAATATTGACCTTTACTCGACCTTTGACATTAAAAAGTATTATATTTAAAACACATTCTTCAAACACTGAAAGAATACTAGTTAACTGGAGCAATTAACCATTTCCCACATACACCAATTTAGCAGCAGACGACTTTTAAAACATTTTGGCAATAATATGAATAATCTCGTTTAATGAGAGAATAATCATTGAATAGAGCCAAAAGCATCGAGATAAAAAACTTTTAAAACAAAATGTCTGTTGTTGCCGACGTTTTATGAGTAAATTACCAAAACTACGGATAGAATTTATCCTGTTACAGATAAACACTCAATTTTCTTTTCGAATTTCCTCACGAAATGTTTCGCATCACCATAATACAGTATATGCCTAATACGACTATGTTCTTAATTTGTTCGTATCTAAAACAGTTTTGAAACGTCTAGTCATCAAAGTATACCACTGACGTCACTGTTGAGACGTGTCTGTCAAATTTCCCGCGTTAAAGGAACAGAACGGGAAATCCATCTGGACCCGGTGACCATCGAATACCCAGGCTCCGTCTGCATCTCTGTATAACCTGAACAAGATCTTCCCTGTTCACCTTCTGGCCCCAATGCCAACAACCTAACTTAGTGCTAAGTAAAACTTAAATACTTAAAGCATATTTCATCATTATTGTTTCCCTAATATAAACGCTAAAATATTATGTTTCTTAATAAGTATTGTAATTCAGCAAGGTAACTTTTTATGTCTTCTTAGCACTTTACTTAAATACATTGCGCCATTCATGTTTTAAAAAAAAAAAAGGAAATAAGCATGATGGAGTATTTTTAAAATATTACCTAGCACTAAGTAAGGTTGGTGGAATAAGACCCTGGTCATACAAACATCATGGAACCCACTGGAAATGCTCATTTCCAGAAACTGAGCAAACATGGGAGCAACTTGATAGAACAATTGACCAGTGAGAACTGGAGTCGTATATATCATTTAACCAGAACCAATGGCTAGAACAGGGCTGTGTTTTGAAAACGTTGTTTCAACAGTTCTGATTGCTTCAACTGCTCAAACGAGGGATGAACACTGTTCGTGTAATGTGTTCATGGTATAATTTTAATACTGACTCGCTTTCTGTTATAAATAAATTGTGAAGCTGAAAATAAATACATAAATGAATATATGGAGGGATCACATGAACATGTCGACAATTAGATGGTTGGTATAGGTTCGTTTAGACTTCGAGCTACCCGATTTCAATGTGATTGCTTTTAGCTGTTTCAGCGCCAATGGCAATATTGAGGTTTTTCTTTGCAAACAATACTGATTTAGGTGAGTCAGCTTGTAACGAGTTATCTCACCTGCAATCTGCATTGTTATTCATTTAGATATACAAATATTCATACACTCTTATTTCATAAACAAAATAGAAGTCGCCCGATTTTGTACATGAACTAGTCTACTTTTAAGAGTTAATTACGTAGCTGTAAAAGAAAAAAGTCGTTACTTACAATTCCGTTATATTTCCCATGATTTGCGGATCTTTCAACAATGGTACCCGGTTCAGGGTGTTTGGCCTCGTGCATTCAAGTGTTTTATCAATGTATTTGCACGGGCAATCATCGTCACATACGTCCACGAAATGGCGATCACTTATGGCTACAGTGTTCTTAATCTTCTGTGGAGGGTTCGTTATTCCGGTACTTTCTTTGAGACCTGTCTCCGTTTCTGTAGTTTTTATATCCGTAAGAATTTCACCTTTTTGTCCAGCTTGCTCGTTCGATTTAACAACACTCACATTAAGGAAAAGTAGCAAAAGAACACAATACACTAATATTATACACTTTTCCATTTTCATGGTTGTACATGTGGGTTCACTGGAAAATTATTTGATGTTGTATTATTTCTATTTGTTTTTAATCCAACTAAATTATTTTGTTTGGCAAGTCTGCACAATAATGCCATAGACCCTTTACAGGTATGCGACCGGATAGTCTATCTGCTTAAAATACGAGCACATATGAGCCGTCCCACGAGAAACCCAACATTGTGGACTCTGCGTAAAGTATCGATCCGGATCAGTTTAAGCATGCCGTGCAGGCTAACCCGGACAGACACTTTTCGCCTTCTGTGGATTTTCTGTTTTAGGAATAATTACTCTATACCTATATCCCCCTGTATCGGAATGTGTCGGCCCGGATTAGCCTGCGCGGACTGCGAATGCTGATCTGGATGGATACATTACGCATATTCCATAATGTTGGTTTTCTCGCGGAACTGCTCATTTATTAATTAACGACTTAATGCAAAGATGCAAGACACATATATAAAAGTATAATATGAAAATGAAAGTGCTCTGTGTGAAGCAAACTAAGAATAATTTAATTGTGTACGAATAATCAAATGATTTTCTTCTATTATACACAGACTAGTGATAAATAGACTATTCTTTATACTCTGATGCGTTTGTAGCATTTGTAATTTGTTTCTGGTTGAAGATAACTATGTTAGAAAATAAGTCGAAAAATAGAATGAGATTGATATATATTTAAACCAATTATAATAAAAACTCGAATTAATGATTGATTATTTGCAGTTATCCAGAATAATTGGGGTCCAGTATCTTGAAGATCGGAATGTTTTTCCATCTAAATCAGTTTTCGGTTGTCATTCTGTATCACCGATAACTAATAAGAAGATTGGTCTAGCTTTATGTCGAGACCTGTTAATCCTTTGATCTGATTTATTAGTCTGCTTAACCTTTTCCCTCATACGACAATTCTGCAGCAGACGACTTTGAACGTATTTTGTCTAAACATAGAAAATCTCCATAATTGAATGGATAACCTATGACAAAACGTGGAAAACATTGTAGCAAAAGGAGAAATTGCACGTTTTGTGCAATTTCTGCTTTTGTCACTAAGTTTTCAAAAAGCCGTCTGCTGCAGAGGCGTCATAAAGCGTCTATATGAGGGAAAGGGTTAAAATGTGGTAATATATAATCTAGTTGGATAAATATTTGTGCCACATCTTTCGATTTGGGGTCTGTATACAGTGAATACTCGTGTAAGAATGTCCATACGCACAGTCTCAAAAGCGTGTTCAGGATACAATACACCAACTAAATACCTTCTTTGTTTCTATGTAAATCGACCAGTTTCAGCCCTCAACTGTCGCACTTTCTAAGCCTTTCCCATATATACACCATAATCATTGAAAAGAATTACCTCTACACTCCAAAGAAAATATGGGGTCATGCATTATGCAAGAAAGAATTCACTAGGTGAAAATGGTTACCGTCATTTTGGATCAAATCGGGCCCGGACATACCGGTGTTTCTCATTCCATTATTTCACTTTCAAACAAGGTCAACACACTAAAATGTATCAAATCAATAATTTCAAGTGCATTCTATACACAATTACAATGAATGTTATATACTCAATGCATTCTGGTGATGGTATACACTCATTTCTACGCAAATAAAGTTTTTATTTTGGGACTATTTTGAATCAGCAAGACCGCGGATGTTTTTGGCGTAATTTGACCTGCACTGTCCGTCCAAATGTTATACAGACCTAAACGCATCTCCTGACAAACAAAAACGAAATAAGTGTAGCCCCCTTATTAATCACTTGTTGTGCGCCAATGTAAGTTTGACCGGGGAGGCAATATTACCTAAAATCGCAAGGCGCGGTTCGTTTGTATGTATTTCTTTTGTATTTAAATCTAATTTAATCGGACGATCTACTTCCTGAAATAAATCTTCACACACATACCTAAATCTCTTAATTTGCGAATTTCTAATCGAATGTCTATCTGACTAATTAGACGTTAGTTTTTTTTAACGTAGAATGACCTACGAAACATTTGGGTTATAGATCGTGTAATTTGCGAATGTCTTATCGAATGTCTAATGTCTAATTAGACATTCGATAATCAACATTTGCGAATGTCTAATCGAATGTCTAATGTCTTATTAGACATTATGTTGAGGGTTTTAAATGTCTAATGTCTAACGTCTATTGCTCTGCCAACTTCACATACTTCCATGTATGAGCCGTTCCACGAGTAAACCAACATAATGGCCTCTGCGTAATGTTTTTAACACATTTTCCATTGAGTTGGTTTAAAGGATATGAAGCAATGCACCTCTTTCATTCAACATATTATAAATCAAATAACGGTCACTTCTACTGAATATTGCCATAATGCCGCTTCCGATAACGACGTTTTAGTTTGATTTATACATGACCGGGAATGCGAGTTAAAACAACAATAACAACACCCGGAATCAAGTGGATATTGATTGTCTATGAATATATACGGTTAACCGAGTAACCGGTTACAAAATTATACGATTAACCGGTAAGTAATATCGGTAACCGTTGACATCCCTACATTATATACATGCACATTTTCCGGCGCAAATACATGCATATGATCATGCGCAAAAACACGACGGATTAAAATTCCGTATCTGACTAGTCAAATACGGTTACCAAATATGGCAATGGTACGTCACTGAAATATGATTTGTTTTCGTTGAAATTAGAAGTCACGGTCATTCACAATAAGGTAGTGGAGCGTAGTTCACGAGCCAGTCATAACAAACATGATGTGCAAATCGTGTTATTTCGTTATTTAAAATATAGAAATTTATATATTTTGTTCTTTAGTCTGTCCTCAAAGTTTACAAGGTATATACTAAAAGGATTCTCATATTGCAGTAGCGGTATTTGGCTTTGTATTGTCTACTCGGATTGTGGAAATTTTGACATCTATCTCGACCATCGGTCTCGCAAGATATCAAGGTTCCACGCCCCTAGTTGTACATCTTATATTGGCCTACCTTATTTGCACCTGATTTATAGATTGTTCATTCTCCATAAATGAGCAGGATAATACCAAACCCGGTATCGCTACTGCAACCAAATATTCCCTACTTATCCTTTTTATCAGTATTATTTTATACATAAGGAAAATAAGTGAGAATTGATGGTTACATTACTAATGGAACGTTACTCGTAAGGCTTCTCAACTAGAGATATTTTAATTTAGATAAATAATTACCAACTGCTTCAAGTAACACATTTACTTTTTATTGAGAAATGTAATGACATCGGCCACGTAACGTCACGTAAGGGGAAAATCGATAGTCAGAACTTTGCAACCAGTGAAGACCCAGATCAACCGCAGTCTGATGAGGATCTTCTCATTTTGTGATGTATGCGTACATAGTTTAGTCTCGGAGATCAGCTATGACAAACATCCGACTGATTGTAAATGCCATTAATGTCAAATCCTCCATGAAAGCTGATTTTCCGTGGCGAGGATCAATTATGATGAGTGGTTCCTTTGGAAGCACTGTGGCAAAATGCGAAATTGCTCATCTTTAACTCTTTCGGCGCCGAATTGTTTAAAGTAGACTCTTCCCTGTTCAAACTCAGACGACTCTATTTTCATGTTATAGGATTTTTGGAATATGTTTATAACTCACAGCAAAACAATGCAGAATTCAGGTGAGACAGCTCGTTACGAGCTGACTCACCTGAATCTGTATTGTTTGCAAAAAGCTCAATATTGCCTTATAGCAAAGTGCATGGACGTGAAAAGATCGCCAGCTACGCCGTCGATTTGTTTATCCGTATTAATGATATAAAGTGTCTCTATATGCTTGAAATGGTCAATTTAGATGCTCCCTGTTGCGAAACAACTAAAGAAAACAAGAAACATTTTCATAGAGATGTCAGTCGTCGTTTTAGATAATGTAGAACTAATTTCTATATGATGAGAAAAACACCATAAACCATTAAAAGTAATTTAAGTATTTCAGTCAAATATTCTCTGTTTCTGTTGCTAAGACAATACTCGTTGTCTGCATCAGGCAGTTGCGTATACTCTTCTGTTTTGTTTTTAGTCATTTTCAACATTTTAACAACTCGTTCCCTAAAATGCATTGTAAAATATTAATCTATAGAGAGAAAAACAGGAAATTGTAAAAATTAAGATTTGACAAAAATGTTTTGAGGTAAATTATAAATTGTTTTAGGAGACGTTTGAAATGGTTCTGCGATGTTCGCCAATACATCATAGAATGGTCAAGAAACGTCTGAAAATACTGTTTGGTTTCATCTGATTACATTCGATTGCATGAATGCCAAGGCAGAGCTTTATTTAAACTTCTTATAATTACACTTATGTTTGTTTAACTGGATCACCTTTCAATTCACGATGTGTGTTATTAATCCCCCATAATAGGATCTGGTAGTAATACCTGACGGACAGCAATTCTTTTTTTTTTCGTGTCAGCAAAATGGTTAATTGTCTATTTAACGCCATTTCCAACACTTTTTCAGTAATATCAAGGCGACGAGTTCACCTACTCCTGTGGTTCCTCGCTTTCCCACACCAGTACTCCACATAACATACTTTACAAGCAACTGGCTGCTTTTCCACATTCTGCTTTTGGATGACGAATGAAGCTTGTCACAGTGACTTTAGTTACTTTGATTATATCCAGACAGAAATAGAGGATATGTCTGTAGCTATAAGTACATGTATTGATTAGAGTTGAAAACTTTGTGTACAAAGTAGAAATTGCTAATCGTGATCAATATCTCCTTTTGCCCCAATATTTTCAAAGTTATATGCTGCAGTGGCGTCAGAAAGCGTCTGCTGTATGCGACAAAAGCGTCAAGACTTAGGTATGCACACGCTAATCTGAGACGTCGGTGTACGCATGCAGATGTGACCATAAACCGAAATCCCCGACACTGCTGATTTGCGTGTTATGATATTTTACATGCGCTTGACGTCATAGCAGACAAACATTTTACTAAAACACAATGTGCAAAAGACCTGTTTTACGTTGATACATGTAGATAGGGAACGTTATGTTGTTTTACGTTGATACATGTAGATAGGGAACATTATGTTGCTGTACCGTCCGATTAAGGCAGTAGAATATCAGGTGTCGCTACTGCAAACTATTTTATTCTTCAGTACCTATTATAACTATTGAGACAAAATAAAGGAAAAAATGTAAATCTCTAAATGTTCAATGAACACAATTTACACGTAAACTATAACTTATAAATTTTAATTGCGTGTGAACCGCGCCACAATACCGCATTTTTAATGACGTGAAATAATATTTCAATGACGCCACATCATAATATCACTCAATTTACTTATTCGTATATTTAAGAGCTGTCTGCTTTTTAAATGTCCGAAGTCAAAAATCAGATTTTATGGAGAACTGGTAACTACTGAAAAACTACATGAACTTAATTGATAGCATTCTAATGACAGAGAAAAATACCATTCATTAAATAGCGATTTACTCGTTTTAAATGTCTAGTAGTCGATCAAAATAGTCTGTGTATAACGTGTAATTTTAATGTATCATTAATTATGAATCGTGCTAGAGGAAAAGTGTTTATGAACATCGCTCCAGAAGAAATAAATTTATCGTAATCATTACCGCAGCGCATTCATATTAAAGGGTCCAAATGAACGCTATTTCATAAAATCCTTTTTTTTTTTAAATTTATCTATAATTAATTTGCGAATGTTGCAAACCAGATCAGACTGCGTTTATAATCGTCACTCATTTGTAAACTGTGATGGATAGCCGTTGGGCAATACACATTTCCGAGCCTAGCACTCGTCAGTCATCAAAGCAGTGTGAATAAGAATCATGTAGCCGGGATAATGCTGACATAATGTTTAAATCGACTAAAAACACTACTAAGAAACAGAACACGTAATACTCGTACGTGCAGATACAGATCGACATAAACATATCGAGGGCTTGGCGTGAAACGGTTGTAACTAAAATCGGTATATTTTTACCAAGGTTATTCACCTCGCCATAAAGTCTTTATAAGCGTTAAATCATTTTTCTTTGTAAACAATGGAAATTTAGGTGCCATTGCTCGTTCTGGGTAATGGCACCTAAAATTGCATTGTTTACAAAGGGGTCAAAATTGCCCCTAAATCAGGGTTTTCAAAATAGATTTTTAGTTACAACCGTTTCACGCCAAGCCCCCGATATGTGCTTAAACAAAAACGATATGAAATGCTTATCAAATGTTGATTGATAGCTTGTGTAACTATTTGGCGACATTAATGGCCCAGATAAGACTACGCTAATATGCAGGCTGATCTGCCTCTTCACTCTTCGCAAATGCACCTGAGATGGAGATTTTTTGGCAGAGCACCACTTATATAATATAATCATAGCTTGATGATAATTTAAACCTGTGTGGTTTACACGCGACAGATGTGTTATAATTATTTGACTGTTAGATTTAAGGTCGCTGAACCGTGGATTTTTATTAAAAAGGGAATGGTTTTAGTGTCCGTTGGTCGCAGACAGCAGGATCTCGCTTATTGCAGGTTAATTTATGACTAAAAAACATCGGGGGAGTTCAATGTGGTCGCTTACATCAGGGGGTCGGTTATAACAGGTGGTCGGTAGTACAGGTTTGACTGTATATGTATATAGGCATCGCGCTCTATGACAACAAACCGTAGAGCTTTGATTGAAAAGAAACATTCAATTTGCACATTTTTTACGTTGTGGTAATAAAGTTAATTTGGTGTCAGAGGCATTTGAAAGCTTTGATTACTAAGCGAACAGTACATATGAGCCGTTCCCCGAGAAAACCAACATTAAGGACTCTGCGTAATGTATCGACACAGATCAGCCTACGTAGTCCGCGCAGGCTAATCCGGGCATACACATTCCGCCTCTAGAGAGATTGAGTAATGATTCCTGAAACAGATAATCCACAGGAGGCGAACAATGTCTGCCCAGATAAGCCTGCGAGGCATGCTTAGGCTGATCCGGGTCGATACTTTACGTCCACAATGTTGGTTTTCTCGTATGACGGCTCATATGGTGATAAGTGTAGATACACGTGTTTATCTGGATCTACACCGGTCGCAATTGTCCTGTAAGTTAGTATTAACCCTTTCCACACACAGACGCATTATAATGCCTCTGTAGCAGATAACTTATGAAAACATTGCGGCAAAAGGAGAAATTGCTCGTTTATGAAATAATTTCTCCTTTTCCTACAATGTGTTCAAGTCTTATCAATAAATTAACTTTCATTAACTGAGAATTAACAAGAGTTACCTAAAACAAATACTGATGCCGAAGTAGTTGTTAGTTGAAAGGTTTAATAAGTTTTCCGTATAAGGACGTATGTCTTCCGTATTTACATTAAAAACGCTATTGAGAGGGAAATTGATATACTATCAGCATGAATATTAACAATAAATCATTCGCATAAATTGTATATGTGTATTGTCCAATGGATTTTACATTTAATTATGGGGTAAATTAAACGTTGATAAATTACACCACGTCTTGATCGATCGCACCTTAACTCTTTCAGCGCCGAATTGTTTAAAGTAGACTCTTCCATATTCATACTCGGACGACTCTATTTTCATGTTTATAGGATTTGTGGAACTCACATCCAAACAATGCAGATTTTCAGGTGAGACAGCTCGATACGAGCTGACTCACCTGAATCTGTATTGTTTGCAAAAAGCTCAATATTGCCTTTGGCGCTGGAAAGAGTTAATGACGCCACTAGGGAAAGAACAATTTAACAGCGAGTCTTTGACCCTTCGAATTATTTATTTTAAACAGAATATGATTAATTTGACATCAACTTTTTCCCTCTCCCTCTCTCTCTCTCTCTCTCTTTCTATATAATATAATATATATATATAACATATATATATCTGTCTCTCTCTCAGTCTCTCTCTCTCTGTTTCTCTCTCTGTCTCTCTCTCTCTGTTTCTCTCTCTGTCTCTCTCTGTCTCTCTCTATGTCTCTATATGTGTGGTGTGTGTGTGTCTCTCTCTCTGTCTGTCTCTTTCTCTCTGTCTCTATATGTCTCTCTCTGTCTATCTCTATCCTTCTCTCTCTGTCTCTCTCTCTCTCTATGTGTGTCTCTGTGTGTGTGTGTCTCTCTCTCCTCTCTGTGTCTCTGGTGTCTGTGTCTCTCTGTATCTCTCTCTCTCTCTCTCTCT